>JAEIIL010023838.1:0-11733 GCA_018905715.1 Drosophila lini | reverse complement strand
TAGATGTAGAGAAAATGTAAAGCTGGGAATGTAAAACTGTAACTGTCAAACTGTACACATTATAAGTATAGGTAAAATGTAATGAAATAATATCTGCAAGGGTATATAAACTTCGGCGTGCCGAAGTTAGCTTCCTTTCTTGTTTTGTTTGATATTTCCATCTAAATTGAGGCTTGGTAGCTAAGTAGCGGCTATAATGACGTTTGATGAGCCTTAGATTGACAACAATTGCCGCTGCTGCCTTTGCGGGTGATGAAGACAAAGCGGAACTCTAATGAAGAGCTCACTTTTGGGAAATTAAATGCTAAATGAATTTCTGAAAGTGGATTAAGTGAGGCAGCTAATGATGGTTTTTAATTAAGAAGATTGTTTTAAAATAAACTACAATGCAGGCTTAGAGTTTGCATAGCTTAAAGGCAAGGCTTAGAGCTATATTTTACCCTAAAAAGAATAGTTGATGGTATACAAATAATATTAAACCCCCTTGATAATGCAAAAATACATATATTAAACCTTTGACACTTATGTAAACCAAACTAATTGGTTTTAATAGCATTCTAAGGGAAATTTATCCACAATTCTTTGTAAGAAAACATCTGTAATTGTATAAAAATGATATTTCCAATTTCCCAGCCTCGAAATACATCATTCTCCCGCTTTGCAGCCTTCGACGGCATTGTAATCCTTTCGATTTCGATTCGAATTGCCCTGCAGCCTGAATGGCATGCATTTTCACGGTCTTCAACTTCTTCGCCATGGCCCTATCGAAATCCATAATAGAGCGTAACGAGCGAAAACCGCATTTCCAAAAATAAGTTTCACATGATTCGATTATTCGATTATAACTGTGAAGAGCATGAACAGCACTCGCTCGGAGCAAATTAATATGGAAAAAGGGAGTCAGTCTGGGTGGAGGGTCTGAGTGGATGTTTCAGATGGATGGATGGTTTGTGTGTTTTAGCAACAGAAGGCGTCATGTCCCTAATTCAATGTGTCAATTGTGTAGCATCTTCGTCAGCGGGCCCGAGTTCCGAGTTCGAGTTCGAGCTCTCTTTCTGGTTCTCAGTGGCTCAACGGTCTCCGTATCCCCGTCATCGTCATCGTTGGCGGTGGTTTCTGGCCACGGATCTGGCCAAGCACTGAGACAAAAAGGTTTAAATGGAACCTTTGAAAACCTCTCTAAATTTATTTACCATCTGGCAATATTTATAAGAAAATTCTGAAACAAAAGTTTAACTAATAAGATACTTTTATATGGTATTAAATTAATTTAGCATTATCTATTTAGTTATTATATAATTTTCATATATTTAAATACTCAAAATCACTTTTTGAAATCCTGAAAAAGTAACTTTCTATCTTGTCTTAAAAATAAACAAAATTTCCCTTTAATTATCACTAAATTTCGCTCAGTGCCCGGCAGGGTTCTCTGGTTCTGTTTCAGTTTCAGTTGCCGTTTTCTGTGGGCCCAAAGAAAAAGGGAGTTTGATTAATGTAAAAGCTGCCACTGATATGTCACACGCATGTCAAATTCTGACATTTGACATTTTGCCAGACCCGCCGACGCTTCGCTGTATTCCCTGTACGCCGGATCCCCCGTACTTCTTCCCGGTATTCCCGGATCCGTGGCTCTTTTGGTTGGATGAGCAACTGGCTGCCAACCACCAGCAGCTTGAGTGCAGGCCCTGTATGTTTTTTTTTCTTGTTTGTTATTTATTTTTTTAATACACTATATACCAGCAGGGGTTGGGAGGGAGGGAGGGAGGGCACTCAATGCGTTAATACATCCGTTAGAGTTCCATTTTGTTTCGGGGAAACTCCCCCTCGCGCCAAAAACTCACATCCCTTTCCGCTGGCACTTGACAACGACGACATTTGCGCATAAAAAATGCAACATTATTTGACTGCGAATTAATGTTAAATTGTTGTAGCGAAAATGAGGATTCCACTCGGATCGGATCGGGACGGGACGGGACAGAGTCCGTGGACTCTCGCCGTTGATGTGGGAAATGTCACTTTTTGACAGGCCGAAAAGGAAGGCAGAGGGCAAACGCGGAAAGGAAAGGCCGACAAGTGTTCGGATTGCTGTTACCGTACACATTTTGATAAATATTTAATTATATTTTCGTATCCATTTCGAGGCAATCCTCTTTTTTTTTCTTGAATTTCCATCCCTCAGCACTCTGGCCGGTTCCGATCTCAGTGCCTCCGCTCTAAAACATTTGATTAATCACAGGGCAACGAAATATTTCACACACCACTCTGCAGAGAGATCAAAGAGGAGATCTTCCTCTCCAATCTCCAACTTTTCGCGCATTATGTCTAAATAAACAAACAGTAAACTAAAGCAAACGAAACTTCGATCCATCGATCCCAATTCCAAGATCCAGCAGCCAAAAAAGCCCAACAACCCAACAACCGAATCCATCTCAAAACAGAATTTGTTGTTGTGTGCCTTTGTGTGGGTGGAAAATTTATTTGAAAAACAATTTTCATGAAAAGTATGCGCATACAAAACTGACAGCTTTTGGGTGTAAAGAGAAAAATCAACAAACTTGCCTCTGACCGGGGATTATAAATCTGCAATCCGCACGAGGAAGGGAGAGGGAGTTGGCTCTAAAAGTTGGTCAAGGCATTCCTGGCCGAAATAGTTACGAGTCTTGGGTTGGTTATTTAAAGCTGATTTAATGATCTTTGAACTTTTGGGTTTAGCTTTAGGTAGCTTTAAGTTTATATTGTATTAAAATATACATATTTTTTATATAAATGCACATATCCTCTAAGTTTTATTAAATTTGAAAGTTCTTACCAAGTTATAACCCCAAAGAAGTTACAACTTCCATAAATAAGCCTCGGAGATTGTGAGTTAAAATAAATCTAAAGAGATTGGCCAACAGAACCTCCTCCTATGAGGCGCCTACCACAACATTTGGGCCTCCTTCTGACTCCCCCTAATAAATCCCTATAAATATTTTCGGGGCCTGCTTACGCACAAGAGACCTGGGGCCAGGTGAGATGCAGGATAACGGGCATCGGGGGCACCTGTCGCCACAGCATAAATTCAGCATTCGAGCACACACACACACTCCACTCAATTGAGCGGAGCTCCGTGCAAGCAGATCCATTTTCATTAGCGCAAATGCGGGGCGTTCCGCAATGGGTCTGCCGACATGCCAAAAAGTGCAGCCATCAGACTTATTTACGGCACCGATGGTGGCCAGAGGATCCACCTCTCAACGACTCATTCACAGAGAGAGAAAATGTAGGGAGTTGGAGTCTTGAGTTTAGAAAGGGAAATGGAAATTAAGTATCCTTAAAATTAAAATCAAATAATAAATATTATTAATATAAATATTCAAGTCCACAGCTTTAAGGAATTCTATTCAAAATATTAGTTAAAAATCAGCATTCCAACTCTTTAAATACAATTTATTTCCCTTTAAAAATATTCAAAAAATCCCTAGATTTTTCCAATTTTTCCCAGTGCCTCCTACAACTAACAGATTTATGCGCCACGCTGCTGCTGCTGCTGCTGCGCCAGCTGAAAATCAAAGCCAAGTATGTGGCCATAAATAAATATCGGCCGGGGCGGCTAAATCAAATTTGATTGCACATATCGAGCATCGAACATCGCCCGGTTTTTGGCTTTTCGGATAATTTGGCTACCTGAGAGACTTGGCAATTAGTTATTCGAAACATTTTGGGCCGCAGCCGATAACACGTGCAAAGTCAGGGGCAACCGAAGGGGCTGAGCGGAGATGTATTTGTATCTTAACCGCATTTGGATGGACCATGTCCATCTTCATCTCGGACTTTTTTCGTTTTGGCCTTTTGTTTTTCTGTATTTTTTGTGCTTGTGAGAGTGGCCGGCCGATTGGGGAATTGCGTCGGTTGGATTATAATTTGCATATTAATTACGTGGCTGCCGAGCTGAACTGCGCTGAACTTTTGCTTCGACAGCGTCTAATCTGTAACCCCCGAAAAAAATTAAAAAAAGATTAATTTAAAGCGATCAATGAACGCCATTTGCTCATTAGCCAGGTCCAAACCGGCGGATCTCTCGGAACTTTTCAGCAAAACGAGCTCGTTTCTGTTTCTTTTCGATATATTGTTTTTTTTTGGCGGGAGGGAAGCCAATCAAAAATTTAAATGAAGCTGCAAAGTTCAAAAACTAAGCCAAGTCGATACTTTTAAATTAATCCGAAATCATCAACAAATACAAAGAAAAGATAGCGCCGATCTAAGTTATTTCTGAGCGCTGACGCATATGTTTACAGAACGGTGTTTGTGCAAAAACTCAATTTGCAAAATAGTCAACAAAAAAATTAAATATTTTAATTAAAATTAAAGATCTGGCAGAAAGGCAGATATTTGTGGCGGCTATAAACAGTGCCTTCCGGATGTGTAAATGTGTGAATAAATGGGAAATAAATTATAAGTATTATATAATGAATGGATTTATTAAACTAAAGTTTTATTTTTGAACACTCAATAATTAAAATAAATATCTTGGTTAATAAATGAATAGTTTTGCATTTAAAAATAATTTAAAAAAAATGTTTATATTGAATTTATTGTCAGTTAAATTCACTAATATCTCTAAGAATTCCCATGACCACCTCCTATCTACAGTTTCGAAACGCACTGTTCAAATTATAAGCCACTGGAATTTTTGGCCAAACAAAGGTCACCATTATCATCCGTAACGAATGCCCTCTGAATAGTCAAATCAAGTTCATGGGATTCTCTCTCCAGTCTGCAAGAAAGTTAAATCAACGAAATCAAATAGACCAAATTTGACTTTTAAATGCTTAAACCCGACAATCGATGAAGTTTCCAGTCCGATGCGGTCAAATGAGCTAATGTATTAAATTTAGTCCGGATTGGGATTGGGATTGGGTCGATTTCGATTTGGGTTATTGACTTGAACTCCGTAGAGGTAGAGGGTTTGTCATTAAATATTCATACGAGTCAAGAAGATCACTTGGAGACATTGACAGACAAATTAGTCAGAGATCCTGAAAATGGTATTCACATTAATTATGTAAATCGTTTAGCCAGATAGGGGCCACTTATCAGAGGGTATAGTAATATTTTAGGGGAAATGGGATTGCTAAATAGTAAAGGTAATATTAATAAATATATAATCAAAAATTATATGAGAAAAGTTAAAAATAATTCAAAGTTAAGAACACAACGTTTTCTTCTTAAATCAAAGATCACACAGCCATTTTCTAAAGAGATTTCTTATAGTAATTCTCTTAGGAAATATTACAAAAAATTCCAGATAAAAATCTCATTTATCTAAGTGGAATTCACATTTCCTATAAGCAATATAAGCCCATCTGGATAGGGCAAGTTACCCCACAGATTAGTAATACTTACAAACTGGCATATCTGTGGCAAATGTGATTCTCTTTGATTGGAAACCACATTATACTCTACTGCAGCTGCGGATATACATATATTCGATGCGGATCTTTGACCCTACTCTTTTGGGTTCTACCTTCTCCCCCAGAAAAGTCGAAAAGCCAAAAAGCAGCAGCCAAGTGACGTGATGAATAGCGTGCTAATTGTTGACAGACAAGCGGCAAAGCGCATGAATGTCAATGTACAACAAAATACATTTGATTGAGATCGCTGGCCGAATAGCAGGAAAAAAAAACACACACACACACCAGGATATGCGTAAAGGATACCCCTGCAGTTGGTGGTTGACATTGAGCCGGCTAACTCGTCACAAAATTCAGGTTTATCCTTATTTTACCCTTCCACTCGAGTCCTGCCTTTTGATGAATTAGAGTTGGGAGTTTTTTTAGATCGAGAAGGGTAGCTAAATAAATAAATTTAAAGAAGCTAAGGCTAGTTTAATTTAATTAATTAATTGAAGAGCTATTTCCTTAGTCAAAATGAAATTTTATTTAAAGAAAAAATATTTAAAAATATACACATTCTTTGAAAATTAAGTACCCCTTCTGTAGCAATTTATTTAATATTTAATATATATAATTTACTTATGTTTATGTTTCTTTTAACCCCTCAAAACTAGCTCGAAATTCACCAAAATCTCCTCACTTGCTCAACTCCTGCTGCTGCATCCATTGAATACAAAATTGACTTTGACTTTTTGACAATTATTAGTTGAACGCATGTTGAGTTTGCTCGGCTCTTTTGGCTGCCTTCTCCATTTGTTTTTCCAAGCGCGAAATTGTTTGTTGTTCGTTGAATTCAAAATGCAGGAAGAAAAAGCAAGAGAGAGGGTCGCCTGGAAAGCTGTTTTCCGAGGCTGTGTTTTTGTTCGAACTTCCTGCGATTGTTCACAGTCTCACCCCGGCTGACAGATCCGTGACAGGTCGAGGGCTCTGGCTCTAGCTCCGGCTCCGGCTCTGCCTGTGACTCCATTCCCTGGATGAATTGCCTCTGATGGATGCCACTTGGGCCGATGCCATTGTTCGGAAAGTGCTAATGTGCCGTCGACGCCGCCCGCCGCCCGCCGCGGAAATGTTTCATTTTCTGCTCGGCCTGGTAAAAGGGATTCTGTGGCCTATACCAAAAATTGTTAATCAGCAGCAGGCAGTTGCTTTCAGATACAAATTTTAAATTTTTTTTCCAAATTGAAATTGTATTTGTTTGCTTTTATTTGTTAGCAGCACTGAGAGAAGTTGGGGTAATACTTAACCAGCATTTTTCAGATTTTTTTTCTCAGTTAAACAATTAAATTAATTTGATTCGAACGACACATTCAAAGGGATATTCCATTTAAAATAAAACCAAAAATCTCACAAAACAATATGCCAAATTAGGGAGTGAAATCCGAGATGGAAAGTGATCTTCCTCAGCGACTTTGGCACTCCGAATTCCTGGCCCAGTGTAGACTTAAAAAAAAAAAAAAAAGAGCAAGTCGAAAGGACAGCACGCTACCCCGATTTGGTCTAATCGTAATCCCCGGGACATGTGCACTGCGCGACTCTCTGTTTGTGTGAAAGTCAAACGCAAAGTAGGGAAAGCAACTGCCAAGGAGGAAAACCGAGAAGAAAGGAACGGACGGAGGAAAAAAAGATTTAATGTCGACTTTGGGTGATTTATTGCCAACAAAATTGCGTCCAGACCAGCGCTCTTGTTGAGTGCAACGCAGTGGATGTATAGAAAATGGAAAATAGAAAATAGAATTGAAATAAAAGGCACAGGCACAGGCAGGACTCACAAAGATACAAAGATACAGTAACAGAAACAGACAATTTCAAGGGAGGATGATGGCATCTGAAAGACCCCGAGATGTTAAGATGGAACTAATAGCATTAAAAACTTGCGTAAATGCACAAAGATAATTTCTATTTTTGAGGGTGTGAAATGTATGCACACACACACACACACTGAAAAGAGAAAGTGTCTCAGAAATCGAAGTCAAAATCAGAATCGAAAATCCGAATCTACAAAGCGTGAGAAATGTGTGGCTGTTTTTATTTTTAATTTCCTTTGTATGAATGCGACGATTTTGGTTTATGGGGGGAAAACATTCGGAGGCATCCTGGCAATAGATCAAAATATATATTTTTGTTCGTATTTTTTGGATTTATAATAGAGCTGGAAAAGCAATCTCTGTAAGAGAGAATCCCTTCTTGTCCCCCATTTTGAATAATTGAAGAAGAGCAAATGCTACGACCTCCACTTTATTAAAAATGTATCGAGCTCAGCTGCGTATCCGTGAGATACATTTGCACTTTGCACTCTCCATCGGGCAGAGTTAATTATTTATATCTCCACCAATTACCGAGGTCACTCGAAATTAGCTAATTAAATAAAAAGGTAGAGTCCGTGTATATATTTTGTGCATGTGACAAAAAGTTGCGTAAGGAAGGGGAAGATTGGGATAATGGGTTGTTGGGGGGTTCAGGGGACTCTAAATATGTGGGGGGCAACTTGGGGCTGAATGATTTATGCTTTGCCGAGATTTTGCTGTGGAAGTGACAATTGCTTTGGGGTTAATTAAAATGGATAGGCCGGGTAACTCAGAGGGATTTACTCATTTTGAGAAGGATTTTTGCATTTGAAAAATAGAAGAGAGGCGTTATTTAATGTTCTTAATTCTAAAATAATTTTATTTAAATTTTTGCGGAGAATGATTCGATTTTGAGAGGTGCCCCTAAGACTTATATTTTTAAGGTTTAGAAAAACTTTTCTGATGGCTTACTAGATGCTTAAAAAAAGGTTAAAAATATTTCATATTTTGGTAAACTTCTTTAAAAAACGAGTGCCTTAAATAAGAACAAATTCCTGCAGCTTCCGGAAATGTACAACACATAACTTAAGCTCATCTGAAGCCAAGTATCTGAACCCTAATGAACCCCAACCGAAAACGAAGAGTGTTTAAATCAATATCGGCTGCCACATCGACGGATCTACTTATCGACATATATGTGGGAAGAACCTAAAAAAAAAAGAACCAAAGCCAGAGGCAGCGGCCAGCTGGTCAAGTGAACCAAAGCGGCCGCCAGATACTGTATCCGAGGGATACACAGCCACATGCACGTAGCTGGCGAGATGGCAAAAACCAAATCCCACTAATGTGCTTAAATAAATTTTGCCAGCGTTTAAGCCAATTAGTCCGTCGGACATTTTACTTCTTGTCAACTTTGTTAGCGGTACTCTGTGCCCGCTTTTGGGCCCACTTGCAGCTCGGCTCGAATCTGCTGACAACGTGCCTTGGATCCGTTGGATCCGCCGGACACCCCTCCAGATACTTCGTTGTTGCTTATTTTGTATCTGCTGGTGTTTCCTTTTTTTTTTTTTTTGTATCCTCTCTCGGTCAGTGCTTATGCAGCAAAAGTCCGTGGGATTAAAATTGTATCTGCGCTGTCGGCTGCCGCTTTTCATGCCCTTTTACGCATTTTTGCCATTTTGCCTCGGCCTCAGCCTCGGCCAGTGCCTTGTATCTGTTCTTGTTTTCCGTTTTCTGTTAAGCTCTCTTTTCTCGTTTTGCTGGCCGTGTATTTTTTTTCGGGATTATTGAAGTGCAATTAAGCTAAAATGTCAACGTGGAAAAAATTAATCGTTATACTACCCTTTTTATGGCCTTGCCCCGTCAGTTTTTTTCTTTTCTCATTTTTACTCGTCCGTGGCCAACTCATTTGGGGTCCTCTCGTCTAATTCATGTACATGTCAAAAATCGTCCAGCATTATGAAAGCTGGTAGTGCACTGGGGAAAATATATATTTTATTTATATATTTTTAAAGATTTATTTTTGTATCTCCAACTAATATAATAACTCCAAAATTATACAAAAAAGACCTATCCCTTCTGTAAACTCTAGAACATGTTGGGAATTATAAGTAAAGCTCATTAACTTACAATTCACAATACAGATTTCTTTAAAGGAAGAAAGCAATGGAGAAAAACTAATAATTATAACTAAATTTTAGGTTCTTCTAGTGCTTAAAGAAACTTAGTTTATTTGTGATCTTTAAAATATCCAATTAAAATCGATCTAATTTTCTTGCCGTGTGAAGATGCCGACGGATTTTTGACAGTTTTCCCCCCGGACCCTTGAGACTCCTGTCTGCCGTCTGCGTAATGATTTGTAATTTATGATTTTCGGCTCCAGCCAAAGGCTATCTTATCACCAAAAGCAGAAGCAACAGCAGCAGAAGCAAAAGCAGAAGCGGCAGCAGAAAAAATCAGAAGAAAAAAAAAGTAAAAACAGTAGAAGCCGCAGCAGACTGACTGCAATTGTTTGTCCAGATACAGATACAGATACAGATACAGCTACAGCTACAGATACTTTAGAGCTAGCCACGGCTGCAACGCTAATCGGCGAGTTAACATTTTATCGCTACTGTTCTGGCACTATGCAAATATATGCTCCTAAAAACAGATCCCCAGATACTATATAATGACAACAGAGGAGAGGAGAGCTGCCTGCGTCCGAGGTAAACTCAAACTCAAATATTTTCGTGTTTGCCCGGTGGCTCTGTACGTTGACAGATTTGCGGGGCAATAAATCTCGGACGCTTTACTACTATTTTCTCCCCCACTCACTCACTCACTTACTATAAATTTTTATCACAATATCGCTGTGGGTATGTTTTAGAAGGCAGTAATTTTGTTATCTTGTCAGGCCACCTATTTGTACAATACGAATTTATATATGTATCTGGCAGAGTCGGATCGGTGGTCGCTATCTCTCGCCGAGATACCGCTAGAGGAACCCATGACGTTGGCTTGCCTTGTCGCATTATGTCAATGACGACAGCAGCAGCAGCAGCGCCATGAATGTGCACTGATTGTTTAGTCTGGTAATTATACACCCACACCCTCCGGACGGGGCTCCTCGTTGCTCCAGTTCTGTCGCAAATGATGAAATCACAGGGACAAGTGCCTCCTCGGTTTACCTGGGCCCAGAGAAGGTGGATCCAGTGGCGTGGGAACGTGATTAGTGGCACTGATTAGCGCTGCGTGACATGAATCACTTCCATTGATTCACAGAATGCAGTTACATTTTAGTTAAACAAGATTTTAGGGTGTTAAAAATTACTCTCTTTACCTGAAAATTAAGTAAGAAATTATTCAGAACTTACCTTTAGAACTTAACTTAATTATAATGTCCATAGCGATAAAAAGATATCACAGCTAAGTTATCACTCAACCTCTGACCCCTCGCCACTCGTGGTATCCTAAATTTCCTGTCTGGCTCCACCCACCCACTCACCTGAGCTATTTTAGATCTTTATCAGACCAACAGATACGAATGTCCAATGTCGTTTTGATGAAGTGGCCATGTCCCCAACGTCTGCCAGCGAATAAACATAATTTTTTGCACCTAACAAATATCCCCAACGCCGGCATGGCTATATCTAGCTGGTGCCATCTGCCTGGGGTTTTAGGTGATGATATTTAGTTGACATCAGCCTGCCACTCGGGTGCCACGCCCCCTTTTAACCTTGGTTATGATGGACAGACACGCACAGGCCCAATGGAGAGACACATTTGGAGGCCCGAGGCCCATAGAAATCACGTGTCTCAATTGTTTTTTGGCGATTTTAATGGGCAACCCCCCACAAATAGGAAAAGGGCCTGGCTGCTCTCAGTGTGCCGAGGCATAAATTAAATTTGAATAAAAAACCAATTCGTCTTCGTTAGGCGGGGGAACTAAACCGACCAACCGATCCGCCAGTTATGACATTTGGCCAAGACCGAAGCGGTCAGCTAAGTGACCGCACAACGCCCACGCAATTCGAAGGACTCAACTTGCGTTCCCCAAAAAAAATGTGAAAATGGGTAATTGCTTAATTATGAAAATTCCCTTTGTAACGCCTGGTGTACGTGTGTGTGTGTGTGTTTGTGCGTGGCCGGAAAAGCGGAAAAAAGGGGCTGGGCTGCGCGGTCAGCCGCATTTTTACAAGCAATTGCCAGTGGTCCGAACCATCAACCATCTGTCCAGCCTTCCCTCCTTCCTTCCTTCCATCCCGTCCAGCGACACTCTAATTAAATTATCAAAAATTCATACTGACAGCGGTCAAGGGGATCGCGTCGAGTCGAGGGAATTCCCCCATATTGACAATACACACGAGAAAAAAGGTCCTTCAATTGATTTGTTTTTGGTTAGAAATGAAAAAGGTACCAATTGATATAACTCCAACATTTTTTAACATTATTTAACATTTTAAAAAATTTAATAATTAATATAAGTAAAATTTAACAATAATGATATCAGGAAATTATTATAGTACAGTGTC
>JAEIIL010023835.1:0-25471 GCA_018905715.1 Drosophila lini | reverse complement strand
TTTGTCGAGCGACGTGTGCGGAACTGAACGGCGCACGCTTTTTTCGCATTCGTATTTGTTTTCTTCGAATCGGAATTCGAACCAGAACCAGAACCACCAAGCGCGCTGTGTTTATTGCGTACAAAAACAACAAATTAGCGTTCCATTGCGTGCCACCGTCTGTGATTTTTTTTTTGTGTTATTTTGCGTTGTTTTGGGTGTGTTTCCGCGTGATCCTGTCCAGTTGCCGTTATATTTTTGTTGTAACTCTTGGGGGCAAGGACGCACTGCTTGCTGGCTGCGCCACAACTGCTTTCATTCCGGGGCGCCATGGCCCAGTGCTGTGAAACGTCGCCGCGCTACGGCATTTCCTCGAACCCGACTCCCAGCCGAAATTCCAGCCAGGATCCACCGGATACTCCGTCTGCCACCGCCGCCGTGCTGCTGTGTATGTATTATATATAGCACAGATTTGTATCCGAAACCCGCCTCCATTTCACCCACGTTGCAATGCTGCTGCAGCAGTCTCTAAATTATGCTGACCTGGTATCGCGTGTTTAGCAGTTATGTATATAGGTTTTATGACATTTTTCCCCTTTTTTGGCTTATTAACACACTTGAGAGTTGCCCTCGTCGATTAAGTGGTCAGTGGCGTAGACAGCGGGATAGGAATTCCCCCGAGAAGTTATTAAAACAAGTAGAGTGAAGATTAAAAGCACTTCGACGCAACTGCTTGTTGTGCCGTTGCACTTGCGCTAGTGTTGGGATCTGGTCTACCGTTAATCTGAAGTCCAGCCAACTCTCTGCTCTCTCCCCGCCCTCTCTTCCTGTCATAGTCATCTCGTCATTGCCATCACATTCCCATCATCTTTATTTTATTTTTGTGAGTGTGTGTGTTTGCACCGCTTTGTTTTCGTTTTCAAATATATTTTTGCTTTGGCATCTCTGCTATTTTTGTGAATTTCCTTTCCGCCTTGCGACTAGCCAGAAGCCAGCCGCCAATCGCTGCTAGTTTTCTAGTTTTTCTGCCTTAATTTTTCGTAATTTTCCTTTGTGAACCGGAAAAATGGCAAGCACACAAAATGTTTTTGTCATTTTTTGTTCCGTATCACCTGACTGGGACTCCTCCACCACCACCACCCATTTCCCACCACTGGCTCTTGGCCTTGAGGTCTCGGTCTCTCCCCTTCCCGCCGTTGTTTATAATTCCGTTTGTTTTGGGATATAGCTAGCGCCCCCGTAAATCGAAACTGTAATCGGTCTATGTCTACGGTTTTAAACTTTCTGCCACCTCAGCTGCTATTGCGATTTTTCAATCAGGGTGAAAGTCGTCGGATTTTTCGGCAACCTTCCGTAGATTCCCATATTCCCATTTGTCCCATTAGAAAGCTTTGGGTGCTTAAAGCTTGAGCCCTTTTAAGCGCCGTTGCGCTGCACATGGCATTGAAACCGAAAGTGGGCTTATCTTGGGTCGGTTTGGCAATAAAAAAAGGGTTTACCTGTTCACACATTAATAGGGTGGTCCATTTTAATTTAAAAGTTTGAAAATCTGATTGAAAAGTCATATATAACATTGACATAAGTCCTTCCAAACTCTACTAAAAACCTACCCTCCTAATTACCTTAATATTTATACCTTGTAAAACCACCAAAAATTTCTTTTGATATAAAAATAAACACTTTCGAGTTTGCAATTATAAATATTCTAAAAAGAACTTAAGTGATTTCAAAAGAATATTTGTCTTTAAGTCCCAATTATTACAATTATTTACAATTTATAATGTTTGCAAACTTGATGAGCCACCCTACTACACAGTACCAAAAAGCACACTCACTCAAAGCAAATACACTCGTTGGGCGATCACGAGTGCCATTAGAGCGATTCGCAAGTCGCAATTACAATGTGTGGGGCGTGGCTCGAGCCCCCTGGTCAGGTGGCCTGATCGGCATTAAGAGCTGGGCCCATCCTTAGCCTGTAATCGAATTTCTGGGGGAACTCAGTGTCTTCGAGACCGGAACTACGGGCATGAGTCACGGCGATGCACTGCTTACATCACCGGTCAAATCTAGATTCAAATCGTTGCAAAACCCGCCCTAAAGCCACAACTAATGTTGCAGCACTAAAATCAAATATATTTACTCATTCCGTTCCGCAATAAGTGCAAGTAATAAATATACCGACATTGTTAATATTTCAAATAATAAATACCCTGCAGATGTTCAATCTACGCAAGTATTTTAGCTTGAAGTAAATCGATCTTGGTTGCAAGTAATCCCACTATTCTAGGGAGTGTTAAAACTAATAAAATGTATCTTTTAGTAAATAATAAAAAGCAAAGCAAAAAATAAGAAGAAAGAGATGATGTCTTAAATAAACAAGATTTCGAGTCTACAAGTATAGACCTTTAGGTTTCTAGGAGAAAAAGTATTATGCTGCAAATCTTTTTATCTTTGTGTATATATGGGCAAATCTGTTTGACAGATCTCAGCAGATGTAAAACAAACCGAAAGAGATATTCATGACGTCGCCGTTTAGCCGAAAAAAGATTTCTATGGTACTCTTCGAAATACGAATAATGACAATAAACCATAAGCACTTCGGCGAAAAGACACAAAAAAGAGCCATTAGAAAAGTTTGAATAGCGAGAGTCTCTTTGGCTTGCAAAGTGACTCAGACTTGACTCACTCTGAATAGTAGCAAACGGAATAGCAATAGTGATTTCTTTTTAACGAACCGATTGGGCGTTTGCAAAGGAAAGTTCGCAACCAGCCCACGCAGCATCATCATCATCACTCGCACCTCGCATGCACACTTTGGCCACGCCATACACATATCATAAAGATATCACCTGGAGTAGCAATAAAAAGGTGCACGAGGCGGTCTCCGCTCTCTGTTTGGATATTGGGCAGTGATCGATGGCGTCAGTGATAAGGTCTGGCTGTTGCGACATCCAATAACATTGCCATTATTGTTCGCCGATTGGAACTCGAACTCGGACCCAGGTCGGCTCTCTTCTGGAGCAGCGGCCGATCCGATCCGTTCCCGTTCTTCGCACTGTGCCAATGTGTCTTATCAGGCTCTGTCCGTTCGTCGTCGGCCATTCATGTCAACGATAATTACGCTGCTACGACGACGACGACAATGTTGTTATTGGCTTTGTTTTATTTTATTTTTTTGGTTGTCCTGGATGTGTCTCTGTCACTGTGCTTGTGCTCGATAGTGCGACAGCAAAGCGATTATCAGTTAGTCGGCCTGAGATTGTACTACATACGTCCATTGCCCATTGCCCGTCCCAAAGATGGTACGCGGATTCTTGCTCACTTTTGCAGGCCCCAATTCGCGTCGATCGCACACCGATTAAGTCCAGTGAGTCACAGCCTGTGACACTGAACTTGTAAATACACTCACTCGTACACTCACTCGTACGGCGCGAGTCAAGCATTTAATCATTTGCAATGCATTTGTCATTTTATTCACAAGAAGATGTCCCCATTTGAGAGAATTCTGTAGATTCTCGCATATGAAAAATATTCCCTTAATAAATTCTAAATGAAACTTAATCGTACACCCATTTTACCCTTTAATTTTTTTAATATATACGATTTGCAAAGTTTTCGAAGTAAGTCACAAAATAAATGCAGAATTCGATTTAGATTAGATTTCTTTCAAACTATAATTTAAGTGGCAAACAAAAGCAAGAATAAAGGAAACATTTATTTAAAACTGGAAGCATGGCTTAACTTATCTGCAAATCGCAAGAGATAGTCCAAAGACCGAGGAGATTAATAATCACATAGTCGCCGTGCATTATCTTTTAATAACACAGTATCCCCTTAATCACACTGGTTACTTATACGTTAATCGGTCGCTCATGTATATTTATAAACGTGTTTTGATATTGGGGAAATTTACTCTTAATTATTTATGAAACTAGCGAAATGTATTGCTACCAATGCGTTATTAATCCTAATCTGTCCAACTCACAACAAGTGGCCGGAAGCCGAAACATCTGTTGCAGAAAAATATCAAAAACATGATAAAGATTATTAAAAATGGACTAAATAATCTGAAACAAATGTCTGATAATACTCAAAATAGTTTGACAGTTTATTTATTTGTCATTTCGTAATTAACACTATCCCGTGTTATTATTATTGCATCTTTAATGCAGACAAGTCACATTCCTTGTAATTTATACATATCTCAATGCCAGTAGTGTTATTAATATTAAAATGTATACTTTAAGTAAATAATTAGAATATCTGGTCCGCCTAAGACGCAAATCCGACGAAGCGGATTGGAATTGAAAGCGGGAACGGGAACGGGAACAGGTCTAGAGCCTCGGGTTCCCAGCGATCGCGGCAAAGTCGCTGATAAGAAAACGATTAAAGATCGCAGAGGGATGATATACATACGTAGCAGATCACAGATCGCCGATCCAGGTGATCCCGGTGGCTGCGTCGGCGGCGACGGCACCGGCAATGCACGTTTTGTGTGCGTGATTGTTCAACCCGGCAAGCTGACCAGGCAGTATGTTTGATTTTCCTGCTCTCGACCTTGGGCGAGCCAAATGGACCAGTTGTGTTTGAGATATGTGTGTGCTGCTGCTGCGATCGATGATAGCTTCTATCAGCCCATGATGACGCACGTGTGTACGATTAATCTGCCTGCTCCAAAGGGGCCAGTATAGAGTATAGACCAAGTGCAATAGTCCCCCCTAGGACTGTTTACTGTTTACTGTTTGGGTGTTTAGTTTCTTTTTTTCAAATATTTTTCTTTTTTACTCAATTGCACTTGGGTTGCCTTCAATTTGCATGCTTTGCGCCCTCGATTTGAACTTGTGGACAAACACGTGAGGTTTCGAGGAGGTTGCCAGCGTTATGAGAGCTGCACTTTGCCTCGCAGCCCCCAATGTCAATTGCGATCCAGGAACCGGAGAAGCATCTTGGTGCTATTGTGCAATTGTCGCAGCGTAGCTTGGTTTTCAAGTCGCTGTCAATTCGCAAGCACAGTGCAGCTTTCCTATATTGAGAACTTTGAAATACGGTAGTACTTTCTTTTTTATATTTAGGTATTTTTAGATACATTCTAGAGGAAAGAGTTTATGTAGTTGCTATATATTGTTTTTAAAGATACTTCTTCTCCCTGAAATTGCTTATTTTGACAACCATAACAACTTTAAGGCTTTCTCAAACCAGTTGGACTTGTCAAGACTTGGTTCTGGGGATGCTGCCTTCGGATGATGTTAGACTGTAGCTGATGCGCAGTTTTGAAAACATTCGATTCCCACTTCCCTTTTCCGAAACTGAATTGAGGCACAAAAGTCCGTCGTCGTCGTTGTCGTCGACGTTACAGTTACATTCCGTGCCATTAACGCCAACCGACGACGACGACGCCGCTGCCTCTGAAGCCTCTGCTCTCCAAACTCAAAACGCGAAACGCTCTGCCGGCAACGTTCGGTGTTCTCAGACAGCGTCGCTAGTTTTTTCAGTATTTGAGCGTTCAGCGCTGTGTCTGCTTCACCTTTTATTCGCTCTGTTCGCCCGTTTGCCTGTGCTCCAGACTAGACCAGACCCAGTTCCAGTCCCACAGTCGAGTTGCCAGTCTCCGTCAGTCGGAGTCCCAGTTCTTGCAGGTAATAATTGCCACCCTACCATACCACAAGCTCGCCTCATCATACGCCACCAGTAATTGCTAACCATAAACCGTATATACAGTCGAACTTTTATAACCCGAACCAACCTAAACTAGTTTTTATTTGTGTCATAAAGGAAAGTATGTATATAAATAATCGATTCCATAACTCAAACATAAAGATAACATTTGATAAACTGAAGAATTGTATAGATGTTTTTTAAACAACACTTGTGTATTGTGTTTTGCTAGGACCCTCAATATTCCATAGTGTTATCATTCAATGAACCAGCCTTGCTTTATCGGTCATTGGTGAAGTGAAATCGGTTGGGGCTAACATCACAGAACCCAAGAGTAACTTACTCGTTGTTTTAGAGATATCTTTCCATAATTTTTCGCAAACTAAAGACTGTTCTTAGTACAAGAAAAATTTAAATATCACTAGAAATCAGCTTCTATTATTTCATTTAAAATTTTAAATAAAATTT
Source organism: Drosophila lini (assembly GCA_018905715.1). Lineage (NCBI taxonomy): Eukaryota > Metazoa > Arthropoda > Insecta > Diptera > Drosophilidae > Drosophila > Drosophila lini. The sequence goes on along the minus strand of JAEIIL010023835.1, from coordinate 19,369 downwards.
TATGGTATTTCAATGAAACAAATACGAGAGTCAATCTAGCCATTCACGGAAAATGCTTCTGGAAATTCCGATATTCAGGTTCTTTAATTTATCAAGATTCAAATGTTAATAGAAATATATTTACATGTTCTTACTTAAAAAGAGAATGTTGTTTGCTTTGAAACCAAAAACCAATTACAAATAATACAGTCACAAGAACAAATTTAGTTTCGATCCTTTTGATGATCTCAACACTCAAATAATGCGTACCTTCTTACTTTTTGTATTACCAAAAAACAAAAACGTATAAATTTTATAATTTTGGAGTTGGGGAAGTGCGAGTTTCATACTTGAGAAGTGAGAATTGTCACCTTCTGAAACCTCTGTTCACAGCAAGGATATAGTTTATTCGTTGTTTGTTAAAACGTTGTCATTCTGACCGATAATTGTTGACACTTTTCATGATAAAAAAAAAAACAGTTGTATGCATTCCTCTCGAAATTGTACAACCACTTTCCATAATTTATTTACTTAATTATAGTGGTAAAACTTGACAGATCTCAACAATAATATTTGTTTGGAAATTAGCATATCTTTAACTCAATCCTGCTGTTTTTTAAGCATGTATCTATTCAGTTGCCCGCTGATGTTTGTGGGTTTTTTCTGCCTGCCTGACGACCGTGACCTTGTCGCAGATATGCTCGCCGCCTTCTTCGCCCCCTCTCTGAGTGTGTGCTTCTTGTTGTTGGGTTTTCTGCGATAAGGCAGCATTTTTGTATGCCTATAGTTTATGGTGCCGGTGCTGGAACTCGAACTGGAGTGAACAATGGTAACTTTCCATCGGGGCTCCCTTGCGGGTTGGTGACTTCGGGCGATAATCGAATCCATTTCAGAAATACCCGGTACTCGACGTATAAATATTCCACTCGCTAATTAGCAGTCAAAAATCCATGTGCGCACCATAAATTAGTGTTTTGTTTTGTTTGTTTGTCTTTGCTTTGCCCTGTTCTCCTCCTTTCTCCTTTACGCTTTTATTGCAGAGCAGATATTAGCGACAGAGACAGAGCAACAGCGGGATTCCACGTATACCGTTATGACCTGAGCAACACCTGATTACCTGGGAACCTGACAACCCTGACGCCGAAGAAGAGCACACAAAAGCAAAGACACCGAGGGGCTAACTATCGATATCGATAGAACGCACACACGCACTCACATATAGTCGACCGATCAATCGATCGTCATCAGCTGTTTTTGTCTAGTTTCGTTTCGTTCTCATTTCGTTTCTGTTTTCGTTTATTATTTTTCGCTAATTTACTTGCCTCACCTTCCTCCCTCTCTCTCGCTTGCTCTCCCGCTCCCCCTAGGTCTCTCTGCCTATCTCTGTCTTAGAGCGTCGCCCACGCAGCACGCACGTTGTTGTGTTTCAGTCTCACTTTCATTTGTCTCCATTCCTATATTCCCCTATTCCGCTGTTGTTCGTTTGACCGTCAAGTGCAAAGAAGTCAAATATTAGCCATCCATCCGTCCACTGGTCCGCACACACTCACCCGTGTATCTGTAGCTATATAAATTTGTATCTACACTCGGCTGTTTTATACACAGATATAGATTATTCCGTAGGTAACATTCTCCTTTATTGTGACCCCAACCCGAAGATCCGCCTCTCGCCTTCCACCACACGTGTGCGTCCGACCGCCACCTATTTATGAATCAGAAGACGAAGATTGTTGGAACGCATCTGCCAGCAGCCCCATCTTCATCTTCATCTTCATCCACATCTTCATCTCCATCTCCATCTCCATCATCTGCCTCCGCATCTGCATCTCATTCAGCTTTGAAACCCAAGACAACAGCACATTTATGTAAAAATACTCGACTAATTTCATGTTTCGTCACAACAACAACGCCACAACAACAACAAACAGCAGCAGCAACAGCAACTCCAGGAGCAGCTGCTCATCTTCAGCAAGGAGATCCTTCAGCTGGTAGCAGCAACAATAACAATACTAGCACCAAAAATAAGAATCAAAATCCGAACCAGAAACAGGACGACAGCAGCAGCAGCGGCGACAATCATAATAAGGACGACGAGGATCAAGTAGGAACATTGCCATTGCCATTCATACTTAGCAAGAAGACGCCCGCCGCCCTCTTCCTATCCCGTCCATCCTCCTCGTACACGGACCTCTGCACCTGCTGCAACAGCAGCAGCAGCAATTCCTCCGCCTCCTCCACAACCTCCTCATCCTCCTCGGCAGGCGCATCCGCATCCGCCGTTGCCAGGCAGCTAGCCCGCTCCGTGACCGCCACCAGCATCATGGATATGCCCTACAACACGTCGCCGTCGCTACGCGTGCGCACCACCTCGTTGAATCAACTAAAGAAGACCGCCGATCTGGCCATCGAGAATGAGCTGCATGTCTGCCCCTCGGTGATGTCCGAGGAGCTGCGTAAGCTGTTGCCGCCCACCTCGGAAACGGTGATGACCAAACCATTTCCCATTCGCGGCGAACGCACCATCGCCGACTGTACAACGCCGCATGTGATTGCCATGGTTGGGCTGCCGGCTCGCGGCAAGACCTTCATCTCGAAGAAGCTGGCCCGTTACCTTAACTGGATTGGGATTGCGACGCGTGTCTTCAATCTGGGCGAGTATAGGCGGCATGCGACCACCGCGTACAAGTCGCACGAGTTCTTCCGCGCCGACAACGAGGAGGCTATGGCCATTCGCAACAGGTGTGCCAATCAGGCTCTGCACGACTCCTGCGAGTGGCTGCTTAGCGGCCAGGGCAGCATTGCTGTCTTCGATGCCACCAACTCGACGCGCGATCGCCGCCAGTTGATCCATGACATCGTGGTGAAGCAGCACGGCTTTAGGCTGTTCTTTGTGGAATCCATTTGCGATGATCCGATGATTATTGAGCAGAATATCCTGGAGGTGAAGGTCAGTTCGCCGGATTATCTTAACATGAACACGGAGCTGGTGGTGCGCGACTTTCTGCAGCGCATCGAGCACTATGAGGAGCGTTATCAGCCCATTGACGAGGTCACCGAGGCCCATCTTAGCTTCATGAAGGTCTATAATGCCGGCAAGAAAGTGGTTGTCTACAACAACGAGGGTCACGTGGAGTCCCGTATCGTCTACTACCTGATGAACATCCATATCACGCCGCGCACCATCTACCTGACGCGGCATGGCGAGAGCGAGCATAACCTGAGCGGACTAATTGGCGGCGACTCGAACCTGAGTGCCCGTGGTCATCAATACGCTAATGCCTTGTCCACGTTTATTGCCCAGCAACAGATTGATGGACTGCGGGTGTGGACATCGTGGATGAAGCGCGCCATACAAACGGTGGCCGATGTAAAGGCGCCACAGGAGCGCTGGAAGGCCCTCAACGAGATCGATGCCGGCCACTGTGAGGAAATGACCTACGAGCAGATTAAGGAGCGCTTCCCCGAGGAGTTTAAGGCGCGCGACGTTAACAAGTTTGCCTACCGCTATCCGCGCGGCGAAAGTTACGAGGATCTGGTGGCCCGCCTGGAGCCGGTCATCATGGAGCTAGAGCGACAGGGCAACGTTCTGGTCGTCTCCCATCAAGCGGTCCTGCGCTGTCTCTTTGCCTACTTTCTGGACAAGTCCGCGGATGAGCTGCCGTACCTGTACGTGCCGCTGCACACGGTCATCAAGCTGACGCCCGTGGCCTATGGCTGCAAGGTGGAGCACATTAAGCTGCCCATTGATGCTGTGGATACGCACCGACCCAAACCCAAGATACCCGGCGATGTGAGTGAGCCAGGACTGGACGGACTCAGCGGCGAGCTGGTGGCGCCCGATGGCGTCGGCAAGGTGCTCATTGTGGGCGACGATGTGGCGACGGCCACGAACGGCAATGGCGGGCGCGTCGACGCCCAGGCGCATCAATGACGGCGTCGCCGGCCTCCCCAGTACCCGACCCCGAAATCCAAGACACTTTAGGCATGTGGAACCTACTTCTCCTCCTTCGAACCCGCGCACACAGATCCCCACGAATTCTACTTCCCCCCCGACCCATCGCATCCAGACATTCTCGCATCCCGATTGAAGCGGACTTGGAAGCGCTGCTGCTGGGCAACCCTGCTCCTGCACCCGCCTCACTACTTAACTTAACTTAACTTAATAATATTGGTTCGAAGTCCAGTCGAGGGCTCTCTCTTTATTTAAGTTTCGGGCTGCGACACGAAATTGTGATTGATCTATTGAGCTGTTTTATTATGTACTTTTACGAAAAAAAAAAAAAAACAAAAACAAAATCGAAACCATTTTTTAACATTTACTAGAAGGACATGGTCTGAATCGAATCAGGAGATGCCGAACTGTATACTTAAATTTACAAAGCATATATTGTATGTGTGTTGTTTACACTTGCCAGGAAGCAAGCTATGTAGCTTAACTATGTTGGATGTGATGATAATGATGACGATGACGATGAGTTACACTTAATCTTTTACCCGTAGCCATAGCTATGTATTTACCCCCAAAAATGAACCGTGCACTGTACGAATATATATATATATATCATGCTATCCGCTGTACATCCAAATGTGTATTTTTTTATCTTTGCATCTCTCGTTGTCTATATATATATTTGAATACCAGTTTTGCGCAATTTTTGTTTCCAAACGAGAGGATAAACTCACGAATTCCATTTGCCAACTCGGTGTACGCTGTATAACCCCAACACGTAATATGTATGTACTATATCATCTGCCCGACGCACTATATAGTGTATAGCCATGGCCTCTGTCAGTACGTAAATGTATCTGTGCGACAAATATTGTAATGACATACAAGATACTTATAAAATAATCAAGAATAAAATAAAATACGATTTATCAACCACATGCTTTATATTCTGTTTTATTTAACAACAACAATGTTGTACAGAGGGTGCTGCAGAAACCTTAATGGAATATTAAATTTTTTATTTTATAGTCAGAAATTTAACTGTTGCAAGTGGAGGCCCTTGTGAATTTTGTAAGTAAATCTATAGTGCCATTGGCTTTATTAATTTGTTATTTTGCTGCCCAAAAGCCAAAGGCGCCGTTTGTCGATAAATCGATTCATATTTTTAATGCACTGCTCTCCCGGCCAAAAGGCAAGGCGGCGGCAGGCGGCTGAATTGAATTTAAAATGTGGTCAAACGTTCGTTTAAGTCGTGCTAACTGTGCGGGACGAGCGTGTCCTAGTTTCAAGCCCAGGCGGTGGAAGGAGAACCCCTTCATATCTTCGAGCACACTCACTCATTCTGTTTTTCAATTTCACCTTTCAGCTGCCACGAAGTGTTTCGGGCCGCGTCCGCGTCCATGCCCGCTAGGAGCAGCATTAGCAAACAGGACCACTAGTATCCTTTTACCAGGATCTCCTACTGTCAGATTCAGGAGGCGGGACACAAATCGGCAAAATGCCGCGCTTTCGCAACGAGGAGCCCGAGCAGTCGCACTATGTGGATGGCGATGTCGTCTGGGTGAAGATCCACAATACAGAGATCTGGTGGCCAGGCGAGGTGACCTCCTCGCAGGACTTTCGCTTTGTCAACGCCAGCCGGCCGCCGTTTGCCGTTGTGGCATTCTTCAACGAAAAAACCTTGTAAGTTAATATATTTCTATAAATTTCCGTTTACAATTCTAAACACACTTTATTTTATTTTCATTTTTCACAGCGAGCAAGTCAAGTCAGCTAAACTGATTTATCCCTTTCAATGCGCTCATAAGGAGGAGTTCATTAGGCTGGGCACCAGTAAGTATAGTAAGTAGGAATCAATTATTAATAACAATTGTAATTCCATTAAGTGTAATTAATTGTTGGAAAAATATATATATATTTATATTATATTTATAAATCAGGTTTCTCGTTAGATCTCGAATAGCTTTTACCCTCTTTCATTTTGCGATTTGCAGAAAAGTCCGAGGGACACAACATGGGCGACAAGTTCAACGAGGATGTGGCGATCGCTGAGGCGCGCTTCCTGGGGACACCGCACCAGCTTTCCAGCTTGCATGCCGCATCCTCGTCCGCCTCCCGACCAGACAGCCTCATCAAGGCCCTCCTCTCGAGCAGCACCAGCAGCAGCCAGCGCAACAGCAGTACGCGCAGCTCCAGCGGTGTTCCCTCGCCGGCAGCGAATCGAGTAAGTAGTGGGAGCTGCTGGCCTGGAGATTCCAAGCTAATACCCATCCGTTTCTTCTCCAGCAGCCAGAGCCCACGTTTCGCATTATGGACATTGGCAGCACCAATGAGTCGAGTCGCGAGCGACGCGTCGACGATAGCTACGATTGCCACATGTGTAATTTTCGCACCACTAGCATGGATGTGCTGCTCATCCACCGGCGCGGTCACATGGAATCCAGCAGCAGCTACAGCAGCACCAACAGCACCACCAACAGCTCCAGCAGCATTAGCAAACGGGCCACGCGTCGGGCCAACACCACGAACGCTTTTGATCTGCGCCAATTGTCGCAGCGGCGGAGTGGCGACAGCACCCACTTCCTGCCAAACTCGGTGCGATGTCACTCGCGTCATGTCTCCATTGTGGTGGACGCCTCGTTGACCGACGAGGAGCAGCAAAGGGTGGCCAGCATTGCCCAGCAGACAATGAAAAGCATCGAGCGAGTGGTTCATCCCAGCAGCGGCTCATCCTCCGCCTCGACCAACAGCCACAGTCGTCGTCGTAGTGTACGAAACAGCTGCTCATCTTCGCAGCAGCAGCAGCAGCCGCCGGCGGTGCCGGTGCCAGTGCCAGTGTCGTCTGCTGTGGAAACTACCCGTCGCAGCACTCAGAATCCTCGGGATCCGCGAAGCCAGCGTTCCAATCAGCTGCGAGCCACAATGCCCGCCCCTCAGCCCCCGCCGCCGCCGCCGGCAAAGCAGCGTCGTCTAACGCGCTCTATGAGCCGCCTTCAGCAGGGTACTTCACCATTGGAACTGCCGCCTCCGTTGGCGCAAACAACTCCCAAACGTAGTGCCGGCCGACGGCGCACCTTGGCTGTCACAGCCGCCCCTAGTGAGCCGCCGGCGATTGTGCCCAGGCGTAGCAATCCAATGCGAAAGACCTTAACGGCAGTACCCGAGACACCGTTGGCTACAGGCCGTCGCAAGCGGACGCTACCAAAGAACATGGAGCCCAAGACGCCCACGACGATATCGCCCAGACAATCGCCTTCGCCTACACCGCCGCCGCCGCCCGCTGAATCTTCGCCAGCAACCGCCGCTAAACAACTTCCAGATGCAGAGGATGTTATAGCGGAGGAGCCACCAGCCCCTAAGAAACCAAGACCCCAAGAAGAAGCAACTCCACCTTCCACAGTAATTCACCCGCAGCAGCAGCAGCAGCAGCAGCCGAACAACATTACCGGCTCCCTGGAATTGCAGCGCAGTCTGATGGCCGAGTGGTGCGACGACGAAATGGACGAGCTGCCCGTGGAGGAGGAGGCGGCGGCTGAACCCATGGAGCACTCGACGCCAAATGGCAGGACGGCGGCAGCGTTGGAAGAAAGCGAGCAGGAACCAAAGCGGTTGCCAGAGGACGACGACGACAACGACGACGACGAACCGAAGCTGGCTGAGCGGATGCCAGCCAAGAAGCGCATACGCAATATACCAAAGAAGGATCGCCGTGATGTGGTGCGGCAGGAGTTCGATGTGGAGCCGGACGAGCCCATTGTCATCCCAGACAGCGATGCCAGCTCAAACGAGAGCGTGGTCTTTGTGGACGATGAGCCAAGGCAGCGGCGGAAGAGGCATGCAGCTGGGGGGCAAAATAGTTCCAAGTCCACATCCACATCCACATCCTCATCCACGCCCAAGGCGGTCAATAACTCATCTTGTTTTGACTTTGAAGAGGAGGAGGAAGATGATTTGCGGCAGCAGCAGCACAATGAAGGTCAGAATGGGCTGAGCTACCGACGTGGCACTCAGACCAATCGCTTGGACATTAATGGCAAAAGCCACTCGACGGCGGAGGTGGAGTCGCCGCCAGAGGCAGGAACAGAAGCAGAAGCAGAAGCAGAAGCCGGTGAAAAGGAAGAGACACCAGCTGAGCCCGTGGCACCTGCCCCAGATGATCTCTTTATGGGTTTCGATGAAGTCCAGCAGAGCTTGGCTGAAGCAGAGATTCAGCCGCAAGAGGCGGTGGAGGCGGTGGAGGCGGAGCAAGCAGAACCCGAACTCCAGGTGATAGCGGAGGCTCAGGCTGAGACAGAGGCGGAGGAAGTCGAAGCCGAGGCAGAAGCCGAGGGTGAGGCCGAGATCGAGGTAGAGCCCGGTGATCACCTAAGCCTGCCCATCAAGGAGCGGCAGAAGCGAATCTTCAAGTCACGCAACAAGTCCACAGTGGCAGCTCCGAAAGAAGAAGATCTAGCCGTCCAGGAGGAAGTCCAGCCGCAGCAGCAGGAGCAGCCACCGACCAATGGCAATGGTGCAGCTGCTGTTGCTGACCAGCCGGAGCTGTGCAACGGCCAGGAGGAGAACAACAGCGTGGCGGAGAGCAGGCGCCGCGACAAAACCAAGACTGAATCATCAAAGCGGCGCTTGAAGGCCAAGACATCGCGCCAGAAGAACCGCTCGCCCACTCCGGTGCCGGTGCCCGAGGAGCTGAGCAACAACAGCAGCAGCACCAGCACTAGCAGCACCAGCAGCAGCAGCAGCAGCAGTGGAAGCGGCAGCAACAGTAGCAGCAGCAGCAGCAGTAGCAGTAGCAAAAGCCACAGCAATCATCTCTCCCGGCCCGGCTCTAGTCCAGGCCTGCTCTCGCCGGTTCTAAGCTCCAGCAACAGCTGCTCCATTGCCTCCAACATTGCTGTGATCTCGCCGGAGGAGGCGCGCGAGCTTCAGCGCTCCGCTTCAGGCGCCGGCCTGATTCATGCCGCCATTGTGGATGCCACGCAGCCAGTGCAGCGCGGCGGTGTACTCATCCTGGAGGATATACGCCTGCCCAATCTGTACGAGCCATTCGGCAGTCTGTCCTCGTCATCGGTCAGCAACGATAGTCGCCGGCCTGTGGAACACCACGAAGGCACAGTCGACGATGACGACGACGAGCGTTCGCAGGACTCGAGGGCTTCGGAGCAGCAGGCTGTGGAGGAGAAGCTGGATGGGGTGAGTCAAGTGGAGGATGATGACTATGACGCTGAGGAGTCCTTGCTGAACGACAGCAAAATATCCGAGGAGGTGGCCCATTCACCCGATGAGCCCAGGGCTCTCCTTACCCATGCCCCCGAGGTCCTGCATTTTGTGTCGCAGCCGCGCGAGGTGTTGCTAAAGAAGCGGGAACAGGAGCTGCTGCGCCAGTACAAGGCCGATCTGGTCAGCGGGCGGAGTGCGGAGAAGTGCCGCAAGGCACGCGAGCGCTGGGGTCGCACGATGCGATCCACCGAAGAGAAGGAGCCAAGTGAGCAACCAACGGAGCAGGTGGAGGCGGAGGTGGCTACAGAGGCCACCCGGCAGGAGGAGGAGGAGGAGGAGGAGGATCAGTACGATCTGGGGCAGTGTAGGGAGAATATGGATGGGGAGCAGCAGCAGGCGGACGAGTCTAAGGATACCCTGGATGCCGAACTGGCCGCCATAGAGCTTGTGTTGCCCACCAACCTCTATAATCGTGGATCTCGCCGTGCCCTTAGCCATCCCCATGTCAATCTGGCTGCAGTCAGTGGCAGGAAGGCCAGCGGACACTTGGGCTATGCCCAGACCCTGTGCGATGCGGACGTGGCCAAGGCCCACCAGCAGCTGGTGGATCTTCGCGAGCAACAGCGTCGCCGCGAGCCAACGGCCGCCGCCGCTGCCACTACCACCACCACCACCACCACCACCACGCCGCTGGAGCCACGCAGACAGCGCCGGAGATCGCGGAATCCGGCCAGCAATGACCTGGTGGAGTGTACTTTCCGCTTTGACGTGGCCGATGAGGCCTCGTGCGAGACCAAGGAGGTGCAGGAGAGCCTGGTATGTACCTAAAGACAACTTGATCCTGCCATAAATAACTACTCCCTCTTTTTATCTCTTTCTGCTCCTCCTCCTAGACGCCCCAGCTATGTGCCGGCCGCATATGCGCTGTGATGACCCGGCCCATACCGGGCTATAACCACACCTTCATGCTCTGCTCGTTGGCCAACAACAACTTTACGCCGCTTAACAATGTGGCCTTGTACCTGGACAGCGAGAAGAATCATTTGGTGCCAGTACCGCGGGAGGCTCTATTGGAGCCACCGCGTCTGGCCGATGGCCATCCGCTGTCGGCCGTTTTCGCGGACATTGACATCCTGGGCGATGAGGCGGTGGCCCAGGCCATGGAGCCCGTGGAGACGGAGACTGAGTCCCAGCCAGACCTTCTCCAGAGTCAAAGTCAAAGCCAGGAAGAGATCGAACGTATGTCCACGGTTCAGATTCTGCTGAGTGACTCGGAGAACGGCGAGGGCGGCGGCCACGAAGAGGAGCCAGTGGAAACGCTGGGCATTATGACGCCGCTCAGCCAGGTGGCCGAGGGCGGCGCTCTGGCTGCCAGCAGCAGCTACATCAACGAGGACGACGGTCAGCTATCCCTGCACGACGACCAGGTGGACTCAAATGTTCTGCAGCTAAACGTCAACGGGCACCGCCTGGAACTGGATCCCTCGATGCTCTTCAGCATCGCCGAGCAGCCCGATTCGTGCATCGAGCTGAGTGTAGCCGAGACGAGTCCCACCACCGGCGGCGTTTGCGGAGTGGGCAGCACCACTACAGCCGTGCTGCATGCACGCGACATTCTCCAGGCGGCCCAGGTCTATCTGCAGGAGCGCGATCTGCAGCTGGTCAATGTGGAGGACATGACCCTGGACGGTGAGGAGGCCATGGCTGTTCCCGTCACTGACCTCCTCTCGCAGGCTCTGGCCGGCAGCCAGGTGGTGGACGATGATGATTTTGTGGACGCGGCCAATGCTGGCGTTGGCAGCCTGCTCCACATTGATACACGAACCGCTGGCGGCGGAGGAGGCGTCGGAGGAGGAGGAGGAGACAGCGTTGAGCCGGGCGTCAGTGTGGTGTACATCTCGCATGCCCTGCCGCCGCCGGCCGCTCATCTCACGCCGCCTATAACGGCGCGCACCAATGAGACGAACGCCCTGCTCGACCAGACGCCCATCATGTCAACGCTGGAGAATCCGAGCGGCGGCCTGCAGCTGCGCCGCGTCTCGCCGCTGGCCGAGGGCAATCTGGAGGACAGCCTGGCGGTAATCGGTGTGACGAATGGCAGCGGTGTGCCCACCTCACTGGAGCTCCCCATAACCGTCACCAATCCGGCCATAGCACCGCGAGTGACGGCCCCGACGCCCATCGTGGACATGGTGCAGTTTGCGCCCTATCAGTAAATGGAGCAGCAAAGAACGTATTTTTTTTTTTCTTTTTTGAGAATGCAGCGAATGCATTTTTATTTTCATGTATGTTTAAATAGTTTCTTTAGTTCCCTTCGTTTTTTGGAGTGTTAGTTGAATTGATTGGACCCGAAACGAGGACATTGCGATGCAATACACAAGCCTGCGCCCAGCAGGTGCTTACATGTTAGTTCACTAGCTCCTAAGTTAGAGATTCCTACACGCGCCCAGACCCCCCCCCCTCCCCTCGACATTGCAAATGCAGGCGGCGGCGGCGGCGGCGGCGGCGGCGGGTGGCAAACCACAGTAGCACTTACCTAAATAAGCTTGTAATTTACTAACAAAAACACAACCGAAGGATCAGAAAATGAACAGAATAGCGAATAGGCACCAAAGCAAAACAGTTGCGATATACAAGGTGGAGTTGCACAGCGAACCATACTTATTTCTGTGCATAAGTACCCCAAGTTGTTGGTGTAATTGTTCGCTGTGTATATTCTCGAGGAACACTACCCTAATGTGTAATGTAATGATGTACCAGGGCAAGTGTACGAGGAGGAGTCAGTGTCTAAGCTAAGTTAAAAGTGTGTGTAAGGAGCAGCCCTCGTCGGTGCGGATCGAGATGCTCGAGTTGGGGCATCGATTTCAATAAAGGCAACGGAATGCTACAGAAATAATAATATCAAAGGCTTGACTGCATATACTCTGGGGAAATTGTGTCTGGGATGATCATGGTGAGCTGGAGTAAAACGGATTCTCAGAGAGAATCTATTTAGCGACTATATCAGGAGACCGTGTATTAAAAACTAAGCCAAAAATGCATTAATCTCAAATCGGAAAACTGTTCTGAGTTAGTTTTTATTAGCTTGACGAATCTGCATACTAAATTTAATATTTAAAAAAATTTTAGATTTTGCCAATTTTTTTTACAATTTTAATGATGTAACCCCTTATAAAATTTTGAAAAATGGGTTGAAAATGTTGATGCTGATCAAGAATATATATGGTTTATAGGGTCCGGAATAACTGCTTTACTAAAAAAATCATAATATCCCTCAAGAAGACCTGAAATATTTGAATTTTTAATTGATATGATAATTTTGTAGTCTAACCAAAGTCTAAAAATATCATAATTAGGCCAAAAACTGACGACACTGCTGTTAATGCTGATCAAGAATATATATAATTTATAGGGCGACTCCCTTACAAAATTGGAAGCTTTTTACCGAAATTATAAAACCCTGCAAAAATAATATTTATGTATAAAATGTTGACAGAGAAAGACACCTTGCGCATTAAGTTTGGTTTCCTTTATTGAGTTTTAACAATTGCATGATGCTTTCGCATTACATTCCGCTTAATTATCAATAACAATTGCTTTTAATTTCATAGCATTTGTGTGTATTTCCTCTCTGGGTTTGTTGTTGTTCTTCCATTATAAAATTATTGTAACCGTTTACACTCAACTAGTCTTTGCTTGCCTTTTCTCTTTACTCTTTACTCCCTTTTCTTGTTCTTATTTTGGGGGCTGGGGGCTTAAATCAATTAATATTCAATAAATAATTACAATTACCTTGCGGCATATAGGATCGATATAAACAATAATAGCTCAGGGTTCTGGTTTTGGATGGCGACAAAAATACTTTACCAACAAGTAAGCAAGTAGAATTGGCAAAACTAACGAATTTCAACGCTTGCTAGCATTTTGGCCTAAGCAAATTAAATAATATACATAAGTATTCGAACATAAAAATACTTTGGGTAGCTCTTTTTTTCTTTCACTTTGATTGATGACTTTTGTTTTTGATTTTGGGTTTTTGTTTGGTTTTTGGCAGAATTTTGAAAGGGTTTTTAAACGCTGGAAACTGGCGGCAAGGTGTTGTGAGTGTGGCTATTGCTGCTACATATTGGTTTTATTTTTATTTTTTTTGGTGTCGAAGGGCGAGTGTTCAGTTGCTGTTGTTCATGCTGCATCCTCATCGTGAGGCCTCTCCTCTGCCTCTGCTTCTGCTCTGCTCCAATCTGATGTTTATTCCGGCTTCGCTTCGGTTCTCTTCGGTTGTTGTTGACGAGATGATATACTGGCTACAGTTTTTGTGGGGGCGGGTTTGCCGCGCTGCCGTCTACAGCTTGGAGCAGATCTCGTTTGTGAATTCGGAGCACTTGGCACGGCCACCGAGATCGCCGGTGAGGTACTTGCTCTCCTTGATTGTCTCGAAGGCAGCGCGCTCGATCTTATCCGCATACTGGTTGAGCTCCATGTGGCGCAGCATCATCACCGCCGACAGCAGCAGGGCAGTGGGATTGGCCAGATCCTTGCCGGCAATATCGGGGGCAGTGCCGTGCACGGACTCGAACAGGGCGCCGTTCAGGCCCATGTTGCCAGAGGGCGTCAGTCCCAGACCGCCGACCAAACCGGCGCACATATCAGACAGAATATCACCATACAGATTGGGCATCACCTGGCGAAAGAGGAAACAATTAACCTCACTGTGATCGACGAGGTCGTCGTTACTTACCAGCACATCGTATTTGCCGGGGTTCTGCACCATGTTCAGGCACACCGTGTCCAGGTAACGCTCCTCGAACTGGATTTCCGGGAACTTCTGGGCCATGTCGCGCACACAGCGCAGGAACAGACCGTCGGACATGCGCCTAGGAACAAAGCGGAACGGATGAGGACATGGCGAGGCGGAGAACCGTTTCACACTTACATAATGTTCGCCTTGTGCACAACGGTCACCTTCTTGCGGTTGTTGTTCTTCGCATACTGGAAGGCGTACTCGGCCACACGCTTGGAGGCCTCCTCGGTGATCAGCTTGATACTCTGGACGACGCCATCGACGATCTCGTGCTCAATGCCGGAGTACTCGCCCTCGGTGTTCTCGCGAATGGTGACCACGTCCACGTTGTCGTACAAGGTCTTGTAGCCCTCGAGGCTGCGGCAGGGGCGCACGTTGGCGTACAGGTTGAACTCCTTGCGGAGGGCCAGGTTCAGCGAGCGATGGCCCTTGCCCACGGGGGTCATCAGGGGTCCCTTCAGGCCGATCTTGTTCGTGTTCACCGAATCGATGGCGGCCTGTGGAATGCCAAACTTTCCATCGGCGCCCTGTTTTTGGCGAATAGAAATTCAAAGAGCGTTAATAGATTCTACTTTGTTTCATATATAGGTAATTTTTTGTAATAATTATTTTTGTTTTTAATAATTTTACGTTTTAAAATTTAAACTATGCAAAAGAGGTTAAGATTTCATGGAAGTACTAAGCGAACTCGAGTCTACGTATCTGTTAATCATAATAACCATCATCCTTATCATTATCCAAGCTAGGGGGCTTAGTTTATGCATGATTTATTTCAAGATATGAGTTTTGCTTAAATATTCCATTCCCCAAAGGGTTAAAAACGACGTTTTTGTCTATGAACTGAATTGAAAAACTTATTTTTAATCATATTTTTATTTAATAAATAAATAAATATAAATAATAAGGCAAGAGTTGAACTTATACTCTTTTTAGTTTAAATTTTCCGCACTACCGGAAGCGTTGCCACCTGTTGCCATTTACTATGCAGAAAAACGCGCTCAGTTTGAAAACAATTTCAAATTGCATTTTCATTTTTATGACACAAGAAATAAGGGTTTTCTCCAGGAAGCATACTTACGCGAACGGGGGTTACATCGACGGCCTCCCACTCAATGGGCACATTGGCGGCCGTAAAGATCTTCTGCACGGCAGCGGAGATCTCGGGTCCAATGCCATCGCCGGGAATCAGCGTGACCTTCTTGGCTCCGGACGAGTAGGCCCGGCTGGCCGCGGGAGTTGTGTTGACCTGCAAGCAGCGGATGTTCAGTTGTTGGCAACACAATGGAGGGGCTGAGATGCAGTGGGAGGAGGCAGAGGGGTTCGGTTAACAACAACCCACCAGGCTGAGGAGCCTCCCTAAATGGGATTACATAAGTGTCGTGTGCACAACAACAATCGGGACGGCGACAGCGCCAGCGGCTGCTGCTGCAGCCCCGCGCATCTGCCACCGCCGCCAATAGTTGAGGTTAGAGCGCAGCTGGGCAATCCGGCTCTAATTGCAGGGGCGCTGATAAGGCTAGCTTCGAGTGGCCGCCAAAGAAATCTGATCTTCGTAAGTGGCCAACCCCTCAGGGCGGGGGCTGGAGCTCGAGGGGAGCTGCTTCTACTGGGACACCCCACGCTTCAGCGGTTATCGTTATCGGCCACGCAACGAGAGAACGAGCGAGAGAGAGAGGTAGCGAGAGAGCGAGCAGCAGCAGCAGTGTTATGTAAAGAAGGCGCCTTGCTCTTTTCGCCGTTTTCTCAGGACGGACAGCTGGAGGCGAGCTGCTCCTCCTCCTCCTGTTGGCCCCCCATCTTCTTTTTTGCTGGATGAACCCAAGAACGAACCTGGGCTTTGAGCGCCGCCGACGTTGCCGCCGCCGCCGCTGGCGTCGCATCACGCGCAGCAGTCAGACCCAATTGATTAAGCTGCAAGTGTTTTGCGTAATGTGTTGTTGTCGTTGGTTTCGGTGGGATTGTTGGTTCAGTTGGAGGTTCGATGTTGGTAGGTGAAGGGAAGCAAGGAGCGAACGAGAAACAAAATCGCAATGTTAGTTCTGCTGCATCGACACTATTATTTTTAGCCAGGCGGCTACAGCACGTAATCAACTGCTGCTGCTGTCCTGCGGGGAACGTTGGGGGATCGGATTGCGTGGGTGGACAGGACAGAAAGGGCCGGACGGATGGAGGTTGCGATGCTTATAGATATACACGGGGGCTCTTACAATTTTCTGTATGAATCTAGCGGCCATTGCGTTGCTCGGGATTTGCACTTGCTCTTAGGCTTTTCGTATAGAAAAAAGTCGCACGTCTGTTGGTTTAGTCTGCGCCCGCCGTAGTCGCCACCTTGCGGAAAACTGGCGAATCTGCAATTGGCCGATAGACAGTGGCAGAGCTGTTTCGCGGTTATCGGGCTGCCACCTGGCCAGCATCCAGGCAAGATGCTCGGCTGGGAGGGTGCCAAGAGATCGGTACTCATTTAATTCCTATTTTAATAAATAATAAACACCAGTTGGCGCCATAACGGCTTGCGCACGTTCAAGATTCACGGCTGAACTTAGCCGATGTGGCAAGGCTGCGCTCACAAAACCCAGAGGTGCACTGGCAGCTATCGCTTTCCTGTGAATGGGAACCGATATCCGATATCTCGCTCTTTAGAGGTGGAAAAACATCGATGATGCTGCCCTGGCAAACATCGATTTCGAAAACATCGATGACATCGATGTTGGCATTTTCTCCACTTTAAAAATTTTGAGCATTCGGGAATTTTCGTAGTTAGCGCTGTAAAATTGCAGATTGCTTGCAATTAATTGGCGAAACGAAGTGTTTTTAATCGCGAATCGCGCGCCTGCAGGCCAAAGTTAGGACGCCACGGCCGACGCTAGGCGCACACGGGAAAATCGGACCAAGTGAGAGACAAAGCTACGCTACGGTTGTTCGCGACGAAGTGCACTGTGCACGGAATCATCGTATGCGAGCGAGTTTTTTTTTTCGCGTTTCAGTTTCGGTTTCGGTTACCTGCGCGCAGCAACCCCGTCGCTTCTGCAGAGCCGTGCGTTGCGTCCTGTGCCTTCGATTCGTCGGAATTATCCAACCGTGCGGTTGCTGGTACAGAGTCCGGCGTCTGGTGCACGCATAACTACGTAAGCGAGGGCGAAAGCGGCGTCCGTCCTTCCGAGTGGCATCCCAAGGCGCGTTTTCGGCTCAGTTGGCCAGAGTGCCAGGTAAGCGTCTCCATCCAACCTCCTCGCTTCCTCTCCGCCCGAGTCGTGAATTGGTCGCATTGCTCGCTCTGCTTGATTCCAGTGCATCCCAATCCAATCTCAGCTGGCTTGGCCATCGAGCACCAACTCACACTCGCCCGAGCCCGCACCAATACGCGCACAGCGTTCACAAACACATACACACGCACGAATGTATCTGTTTGACAGCGCACGGCGACGGTCGTATCCGACAAAGTGCGACTCGCTGGCCGCACACTCTCGCCAAACGCGCTGCAGGCGAGTTGAAGAGTTTCTATTTGTTGTATTTTTCATCTGAGCCCATGTATGTGCATGTAATCCGTGAAACTGGCTAAAACGCGCCGCGTGCTCTTGTCTTTTCAGTGCAGCAGTGCAGCGGTGCTCGATCTTTGGATCTTTTGTTCGTGAGGGCCCCACGCGCCCAAGCTAGCACGCTGGAGAAGCAAAACAAGCGCGCCCAGCTCATCCGGGACAAGATGGTGCTGGCCGAGCGCAATACCACGGATGTGGTACGCAACGGTCGCCGTTCCCGCGGTCCCAGTCCCAACACGCACACCACTGGCAGCGGCGGTGGCGGCGTCCCTAACAGTGGCAGCCTCGCCGGCAGCGGTGGTGGAGCTGGCGGTGGCAATTCGGCGAACGCCTCCTCCAACGACAAAGCAGCCACAGCCGTACCGGGTGCGGGCACGCCGGAGAGCTCCGACGACGACAACTGTAAGTGGGCACCATAACCACCAAGCTTGGCCCATCCCAACTCAAGATTTCCTCCCTTCTCTCTCTCTCTCTCCAACAACAGCAACAAAGCGGAACGGCAAGACCAAAGCCAAGCAGTCGGAGTACGAAGGTGAGTCCAGCTCTGACCTGCGCTTAGAGAAACCCCAACTAAAGACTTCTTAAACGATTCTCTACAGAGAAAATCCGCGTGGGACGTGATTATCAGGCAGTGTGTCCGCCGCTCGTTCCAGAAGTGGAGCGTCGCCCGGAGCTGATGAATGAACGCGCCCTCCTGGTCTGGTCGCCCACCAAGGAGATACCGGATCTCAAGCGTACGAACCTAGAGTCTCAAAGGCGGAATTATCCAGTTACTAATGCCTCTCCTTTCCTTGCAGTGGAGGAGTATATTTCAGTGGCCAAGGAGAAGTACGGCTATAATGGCGAACAGGCCTTGGGCATGCTCTTCTGGCACAAGCACGATCTTGAGCGAGCCGTGATGGATTTGGCCAACTTCACGCCCTTCCCCGACGAGTGGACCATCGAGGACAAGGTGCTGTTCGAGCAGGCCTTCCAGTTTCACGGGAAGAGTTTCCACCGCATCCGCCAGATGGTGAGTGATCGAAGCCGCGCTTGTCTCTTGTTTTTTCTGGCTAACAATGGGACCTGGTCCTTGTTTACCAACAGCTGCCAGACAAATCCATTGCCAGTTTGGTCAAGTATTACTACTCGTGGAAGAAGACGCGTCATCGCAGCAGCGCAATGGATCGGCAGGAGAAGGCAATTAAGGCGGCGGTCAAGGAGGGCTCCGAGAACGGCAGCGAGGTGGGCAGTAATGAGGAGTCCGATACCGACGACAAGGTAATTATCAGTTAGAACTAGCTAAGCGACCAGCCAACGAGATCGATCCCATCCCTGCTCCCCACATATACATAACGTTTATATAAAACACACGCATATCCACACACACACTCACACAAACTCACTCCATTCATTCATACACAAACACCAGACCGAACCAAGCTGAAGATGGCTCCACTCCGCCTCTCCTCATTAGGGCCACTTGTGCCGCCTTGTGCGTGATGAATCCAAATGAATATTAACGTAATTGTTGAGCTCTATTGTTCGTTAGGGCAAGCTAGTCTAGGATACTGATCATTTTTTGTAATATCCTGCCCGGAAGTGTAGCCACAAACGCAACCATATCCGTATCCCAAAGAGCCCTGTATAGCCCCAAAGTAGGAAAGACTTTTCGAGTGTATTCAGGCGCAAGTAATACTTTGAGATTGTCCAAGAGATCGTCATGTCAAACCCAAACCCAAGAGCTTAAGGGGGTTCCCATGTCACGGTTTCAAAAAAAATCGAAAATTGTATTTTTTTTTTTTTTTACAAAAATTGCTTCCTTAACTTATTTGTTTAAAGGATTTTTTGATATATCGACGCATTTTCGCGAAAGTATCGTATGTTGAAAAAGCTAATTTTACAGGA
>JAEIIL010023823.1:0-17849 GCA_018905715.1 Drosophila lini | reverse complement strand
ATTTAATTCATTTAAATTTTAAAATCAGTTTTTATCTAGTGTTGACTAATGCCAAAAGCTCTGGCGATTGGCGTTCAGGGCTGACAAGTTCCGCTTTTTTCGTCACCTCTGTCTTTTGAGACCAATGTATAGAATGTCTCGAAGAATTAAATTCCCAAAAAACGGGAATAGCCCAGAAATTGGCCATTAAATCAGAACAAGATAAACGTTTTTAAATTAAAAATACATACCTAATTTCATTTAATTTTATTTTGCAAGAATCGAGCCAGGGTCACACTACCGAACGAACATATGATTTTGTGCCGAACGTTTCTCCAAATGTTGTTACCTAAACACGAGAACATATTCCACATTGCGATTCTGGACTAAAACAGCAAAAGACAGGACACACAGGACCTGGATTGATTCGACCGACTTCGAATGGTCTGACCCAGTTGTAGCCGGCGTAGAGTTGTGGAGAGAAATCGAGCCATCTGGTTAATGAAGTATACATAATTCCTTGTCAGCGAGCCTTGCTAAAATGATGCGAAACTTGGGAATGTTATCAATAAGAAGGAGCCACTGGCTGGCAACCAGGTGCATCAGGGAACGGGCCTTGGCTTGTGCCACGTGGCTGCACGTGCCTGAGGCGGCAGGATGCGAGCACAGGCTGTTTAATTGCCATCGATTGGACAGCAGCATTAATCACAGCCGGAGTTTTCAGGACAGCGCCAATGCGGTCAACACCAGCGACACCAGCAACTCCCCCAAAGAAAACGCGAGGAAGCCTGAGGACCTGGACCGGGCATACGATGTGTTAAGGAGCACTCTGCCCAAGTTGTTCGTGGAGCCGCTGGACTACTCCATATACAGCCCGGGCCTAATCTTCCAGAACAACATCACGGGCAAGCACACGGTCGGACTGTACCACTACGTCAAACAGATTGCCATACTGAGGACGGTGGGGCACCTGAAGTACGCCTACGTTAAGTTCGAGGTGCTCAAGATCACAAAGCATCCCGATGACTACACGGTGCGCATACGGTGGCGGGTAAGGGGCATATCCGGCCTGAAGGTGATGTTCCAGTTCTGGAAGTACAAGATCTGGCAGTTGAAGGAGGTGCTCAAGGACCAGGAGGCGTGGTACGACGGCTATTCCGTCTGCTATCTGGGCGACGATGGCCTGATTGCCAAGCACGTTGTGGACAAGGTGATGCCGGACGAGAGTCGCGAGTCGGTGGAAAATGCCTCTGCAACGGCGCTTCCGCCTGGATCCTTGGCAGCGACCACTTCCCAGAAGATGAACTGCCAATGAAGTCAAAGCTAGCTTTACAAATGTTACTTATTTATTGTATTACTAAACGTAATAAACAGAAACTGTGGAGTCCGTTTGGTAAGCCTGCGCATCAGAATCACTGCTTAAATGCGTACACGGAACCCTTCTTTATGTACTTGTAGGGCCGAGCACGGCTCCGCTTGGAAAACGCACTAATGTACGGCTTCTCCTTGTTGTACTCAATCGAGCTTTGCATGGAGCCCTCGGTTTCGAGGAATATGTCGAAGCTGTATATGGTGCGGAAGAGCTGGGCATAGAGCAGGCGCTCGTTGGGCGCCAACTGCTTGGGCTGCAATGAGTTCGTCCAGTATTCCATCATCTAAACGAGAATAATAAGGAGGTTAATCATCTGTGACTGTGACTGACGTAAACATCTGATGATAACAACCTTTATGGCCGAATTGTTCTGGGACGTATGACAGCCATTCCAGTGCACGGTTAGGATCCAAAGAGGCATCTCCAGGGGATAGTTGCTCGGTATTCGGATAAAGCACTCCATTTTAGCGGAACTCCTGACAAACACCGCACGATAGGAGTTGTATGTAATGCCCCTGTCGTCTGACGAAATCTTCAACACGTCCGAGTTCTGTGCATGAAACTCTTCGTGTGTGATGGCCGTCCACTGGACCAGGCTGCACGACAAACCCACCGGGTAGATGTTTTCCCTTAAGGTATATAAATCAATATCCTTGTAGGTGAGGCCGCGGATCTGCTGGCTCAGTCGCAGCCAGGAATTCCAGCGCCTTTCGATGCGAGCTATGATCTCGCGGGTGTTCTTATTCAAATTGCGCTCGAGCATAGAGCTGTTGGTAGTGGGAATAAGGCACATGGCCTGCAGCCAGCAGAAGGGTTTTCCAAACTCCTTGTCCTCCAAATATCGCAGGCACTCCTCGGTGGTCAGATCGGAACTACCCAGCTAAAATACCATAAAATGGATATACAAATGTGATATTTTCCCCGAAAGCAAGTGCAAATACCTCGTATTGAATGCCAGGAATGGGTATTTCATTGCCCATATCATTGGCGTATAAATGTCGCAGGAGATTGTGAATAAAGTTGGTTTCACTAGAAAGAAAATCGAGGTTGGGATATGGATTTTTTCCTTGATAAAATGTCCTCTCACCCTTGGCTATTGCCAGAACTGCTGGAAGAGTTCACTTGGGCCCACACTGTGGCGCACTTGATCCCCTCAAAGTAGCGAATGAGCAAGATAAGCTGGCTTGACCCAGAGTTTCCAATCTACAAAGTAAAGAATGAGTTAAAGAAAACGCAGGATACTCCCAACTCGGGACTCCTTTCTTACGTACCGTCAGCTTAATATGCAGAGCATGGGGAGTTAGTAAAGTGTCCAAATCCATGGGCTCTTCAGTTTTGGTTGGTCCTTCTCGGCGCAAGGCGGCTTGGCGCTTCTCGTTGAGCAACTCCTGCATTTGAGCCTCGCTCTCATAGCCAACCACCTCGGCGCTGAAGGATAGGTCATCCCTCGTCCTTTGCAGCGATTGAAGGTTTATAAATGAAATGTAGAGCGGCTTTGGCAGATACTTGAACACGGCACTCAGCTTCCACTCCAAGTCGAGGGACAGCTGCAGAGCGTCGTGCAGGGGCTTGGTGGCGCCCAGCAGGGTGCGCAGGGCTGGCGAAAACGAGGTGTACCTCTGCGTCTGGCTCAGATTTTCCTGCAACAGTTCCTGCTTTGAGTTCAGCAGCGAGCTGTACTGCTTGTCCAGATCCTTTCTAAGCCGCAGCTCGCACTCCAGGCGGTGCACGTGCTTCTTGTGACTGGACAAATCGTCCTTGGCACTCGGCATGCTCGGCAGCTGGTTGGCATACTCAGTCTCCGAGAGCAACTCCAATTGGGAGTCACGACTCTTGAACTTTTGACAGCGCACGATCTCCTTCTTCAAGTGGCTCACTTCGTAGAGCAGATTCTGCAGCTGCAGCCTGCTGAGGTCCACCTTTGACTTCTCCATGTGCAGCTTGTCCCGTCCGTCCTTGATCTTTTGCTTAACTTCGCGGTTGGCGTGCTTCAGAGCCACAAACATCAGAGTGGCCGCCTTCCTTCCCTCCTCTGTGGCTTGTCCCTGTACATGGTAAATCGCTCAATATAAATTGCAACCAGAGATCAAAGGGGAAGTACCTTGGTTTTCGCCACATGTATACTGTCGATGATCTTTTGCAGCTGCTCGAACTGCATATTTAAAGTAGTTTCCATTTTATTTGCAAAATTGTTTCCAGTTTCCAGAGCCGGTAGTTTTTGTGGATGAGATGACGAAGTGTGGCCAGGTTGCGCAAAACTGTTCCATTCCCACAACTTTCCTACGATGCGTTAGGGGTATTTCGTAGAACGAAACACTGATTATTCCCAGATGAACACCCGGCACTAAAATTGAGTTTAAAAAATAAGTTTAGGTTTAAATATTAAGCACCATGCTACGAATGCTCCAGAAAAGAACTAGTCTCATGAAGCTTCTGGTGCCCGGGCCCCGGTTGCACCAAACTGTCGCGCAAACAGCGATAAAGGTAGTGCAGCAGTGATTACATGCTGCCTCAAGATGATTGGGAAATATCTAATAATCCGCATATCTTGCAGGAAATCCCTGCGATTAAACCAATCAGTATCTCAAAGAGCGACAAAATCGTGGGCAAATGGTTCCTCGGCGTCAGCGGCATGGTGTTCGTGGCCGTCGGCCTAGGTACATTCCGTGCTACATCCTGGAAGTTTTGCTCACACGTAATTCCCCGTTCCAGGTGGCGTAACCAGGCTGACAGAGTCCGGGCTGTCCATGGTGACTTGGAAGCTGACGGGCGAACGCATGCCCAGGACGCAGGAGGAATGGGTGCAGGAGTTCACAAAGTACCAGCAATATCCAGAGTATAAGTTGTAGGTACACTGCGCTGCCATTCTGCCGGCATGTCCTTATCGGAGTCCCTTCTTTTGCTTAGGAAAAATGTAAACATGACCGTCGACGAGTTCAAGTTTATATTCATGATGGAGTACATCCACAGGATGTGGGGTCGTGCAATCGGCGGCTTCTTCCTTCTGCCGGCCGCATACTTTTGGAAAAAAGGCTACTTCTGTGCAAAGACCAAGAAAAGCGTCCTGCTGCTTGGCACACTGATCGGTCTCCAAGGCCTAATGGGCTGGTACATGGTCAAGTCAGGCCTGGAGGATAGGTTCCAGGATCCCAACGACGTCCCTCGCGTGTCCCAGTATAGGCTGGCCTCCCACCTGGCCGCCGCCTTCGTCCTATACGCCCTTTCGCTGTCCAAGGCCATGTCCATGCTGATGCCAGCCAACACATTTGTGATTCAGGCCAAGAACGCATTTAACATAAAAGGACTGTCGCATCTCACAAAGGCAATGGTCCTCTTGACCGCCATTTCGGGAGCCTTTGTGGCCGGACTGGACGCTGGTCTGGTGTACAACTCCTTCCCCAAGATGGGCGACAAATGGATACCCGACGACATGTGGCAGTTCCAGCCGCTGCAGAGGAATATAACCGAGAATCCGACGACAGTACAGTTCAACCACCGCATCCTGGGCATCAGCACGGTGACGCTGACCACAGCTCTCTGGCTGGTCACCAGACGGATGCGCCTGCAGTTGCCCAAGCGAGCCAACTGGGCCATCAATGCCGTGGTGGCGATGGCCTGGACGCAAGCCACTCTGGGCGTGACCACCCTGCTCACCTATGTGCCCGTGCCCCTGGCCACCGCCCATCAGTCCGGATCGTTGATCCTGCTCAGCTTCGCCCTTTGGCTGTCGCATGAAGTTCGCCTGCTGAAGTACCTGCCGAAGTAGCCCTGTTTGTGGCGGCGAATAAAGAGTTGTTTGGTTTTCTAGAAACTGCTTTTATTAGCGTCTAAATGCCGCGCCTGGTGGTGGGTAATAACGTAACGATGATGATGTAATAGCAACAATCTTTTTATTTAACCTTATTCAATATTCATTTTCGCACTGCTCTTTTCCTCGTTCAACTGGTTGTACTCGGTCGCGTTGCTCGCGTTGAGGCAGGCGTTCAGGCTCTTGACGTTATCCGGAGCATTGATGCTGGCCTGGTTGGAGGTGGAGACGTGATTGTAAACCGCCAGGGCCTGGGCCACGAAACTGTTGACATCGCCGGGATTGGAGGGCAAGATCATGGTGTTGTTCGTCTTGGCCAGCTTCTTGAACGCTGCAATATATTGTTCAGCCAGTGTGAGCGAGGCTGCATTCTTCCCGTCCTGCAATGAACATGAAATAAGCATTTAAATTTTGCCTTGCGAAACATTTATAAAATATAAATAATATCGAGAAAAACGGTTTCATCTGATGATTTGATTCAAGCTGAGCACTGATTTTGGCACCTTCGCCGGCTGCCTCTTAGTGAACGCCGTCCAGAAGCGCAGTGTCTCATCCCCTCCGCCTGTTACCAGGGACTCGTTGTCGGGACTGACGGCCAGATAGATCACGCGATGCGTGTGACCGGAGAGACGGACCACCTGCTTCAGCGAGGGATAGCGCCATACAATAACCTGTGGCTGCGAGTAGCCGTGTGTGGTCACCAGCTCGGAGGTATGACGCGACCAAGCCAGGTTGCTGATCTGGGCACCGGTGTCGATGTATTGCACCATCTTGCCAGTGAGCACGTTCCAGAAGCGCAGAAAGCCGTCAGCGGTACCGCCGCCACTGGCAAGCAGACCAGATTTGTGCGGCGACCAGGCCAGGGCCTTTACCACCGCCTTGTGCTCCTCGAAGGCATAGATGGGCTCGGGACTATTGTCTGTCCACACCAAGAGCCGGTTGTCGTTGCCCCCGCTGGCCAAGTACTTATGGGACGGCGACCATTGCAGGCCACAAACACCCTGCCTATGCCCACGAAGGCACCGCGTAATGTGCAGCGGGGGCGTGCGTACGTCCCGCTGCAGGATGGAGCAGTCGAGGGAGCCACTGCTCAGGTTATTGCCCCGCCATGCCAGGGCGTTTACTCGCGCCGTATGCCCGCCAAGCCGGTTGATCTGCTTCTGCCTTCTGGCATCATAAATTGTGACACAGCCACTTTGCGTGCCAATAGCCACCTCATGGGCGGCGCCGCCCCCGTTGCGCCAGCTGACCGCCGTTACCAGATTATCCTCCTGGGACAAGTCGCACAACCGCGTCACTTGGCCATCGACTGCATTCCACAGGTAAACCGAGTATCCCAGGCCCACGGCCAGAATGTTTTCCGACGACCAGTCGATGAGATTCAAGTAGAAATCATCCAGCAGCTCGGGGGCGTCGAGTATCTTGTACGGAACCCGCGAGAGCCTTCGGGTGGGGCTCTCAGCCGAGCTGCTGAGCAGTCTTTGGCTGGACTCGCTTACGGTTGCGAACGGCCTTCGCAGAGCAGGCAGTGAAGTCTCACCCTCACTCCTTGGCATCTCGTTTCCAAATCGGTAAAGACGCGTGTTTTCCGTCACCTTGAAGTCGCCAGTCTCTGCATGGATCTTTGCGCTCACCTTGCACTGATCGAGGGAGGCGATCTTCGTGCCCAGAAACTCATTTCGCAGCAGACAGGCATAGGGAGTGCTGTGACACTTCTCCTTGTCGTTCTCTGCCTGGGGCTCTGCAGAGTCTGGCAAGTCGAAATTTCTGGCGGCCTGACTGCCCGCCCGCTGGGGAATGCATCGCAAATCCAGCTGCTGCTTGCCGGAGCTGCTGCTGCTGCTGCTGCTGCCGCCCGTCATCTGCTGCAGCAATCGCTGCTCGTACTCCGGTTGAAACATTCTCGATTTTCAGTAGTTTATGTAGTGTGTGTAATTCTCACGAAAGATTTCAGGGGGCACACCTGGAACTGAAGTATTTGTCCAGCTTGCTCTTTAAGTACTCACCAGGTTCGACAGGGACTTGGCTATGGCCAGCAGGCTGCGGGCCCGGGCATCCGCCACGGCTATAATGGCAGCCGCCTCTCCGCTGGCCTTGTTAATGTGCTCCTGCCGCTCGGCCTCTGGTCAGGAAAAAAAGGTTTCAGTACGAATCCTAATTTGTGGACTATAACAGAGCAAACCCGAAGCTAGGATCCTGGACTTCCGCTTGCCCTCGGCAATGTTAATTTCCGCCTCGCGAACACCTTCGGACTCCAAAATAGCCGCTCTTTTTCTCCTCTCCGCCTCCACCTGCATTTGCATCGCCTCGTGGACCCTCGTGGGCAGCTGAAATGGACAATTTCTTGAGGAACTGGGGTGCATAGGCCATGGGGCATCGTACTCACTCGAATGTCACGGATTTCGTAACGCAAACAGGCGATGCCCCACGCCTCGCTGGCCTTGTTGATGGAGTCGACGATGCTGACGTTGAGCGACTCTCGCTCGCGAAACACCTTGTCCAGCGACATCTTGCCCAGCTCCGACCTCATTGTCGTTTGGGCCAGTTGCGTTATGGCGAACTCCGGATCCTCCACGCCGTAGGAAGCTAGACGGGTGATATAACCATGTAGCATGCTTCGCTGTTCTCCACCCACTTACCTCTATAGGGATCGATGATGCGCAAGTAGAGCACTCCGTCGATGCTAAGCGTCACGTTGTCGGAGGTAATAGCACTTTGCTTCGGCACATCTATGGCGATCTCCTTCAGACTTTGCACATACTTGATTTTGTCCGCCACGGGAACCAAGACGTTCAGGCCGGGCTCCAGAATCCTATGAAAGCGGCCCATCCGCTCCACCACCCAGGCCTGCAATCATACAACTTATTGGAGCAAACCCAACCAGGAGGACCTGCGTGCGAACATTTTACCTCTTGCTGGGGCACAAACATAACACACATGTTTATCGGTGTCGAGGCTTTTCCCCTGTGCGGCTGCAGGGTCGAAATCCATGAGCCGGCGAGCAAGAAGTCTTGCTGAATCTACAATTAGGAGGGCGTTGGGCAATGGGAGTGTCGGCGCGGAGCAGTTGGACCTACCTGCGGAATCAATCTCCGAGAGGATAGCAGAAATCGTGACATTTCGCAATATATGTGCTGATTTTATAATTTAAGAAGAAAACATTATATTTCAAACAGGGTGATTCGTGTCATTCGTGAAAGTCGATTAATTTATATTAAGGGTACTTTGAGCATGGAATCTGGAACATTCAATTACTTCAAATGGTGGACATCGGCTTCAATTTTGGTTATTCATCTGTAAATTTAATTTTGATTAATTTTATAAGAAGGCCTTGCTTTAGATAATGACAAAGAGCAAAGAGCAAGCATGTTAATTCAATTTGTGTTTCATTCCCATTTGTTTTATTGTTTTGTATGGCTCGGCAATTTTCAGTTATTCAAATGATTTTTATAGCTTTGCCAAATGTGTTTCATAGCTTTTATGGAATATTTTGCAATTTTTATATACATTTAGTTTTAAAGGGTTTTTTAAGTTTTTGGTGTCTCTTCTTTCTGTTGTATGTATGTATGTAAATGTTTATCGGAACAGCTAGAATCGGACATCCATGAAATATTTTGGTCGAAATTTGACCAGTTTGATAAGTAAGGGATTTTCTTATATTTTTTATTTGAATTGTTTTTTCTTTCTCATTTCTATTTTAGGTAGATACATACAAATCGGATTAGGTTTAATAGGACTATAACAATCATATAGCGATATTCTGAAGCCGAATAGAATAGAATATAATATAATAGAATCGTTTTTATTAAACATATTTGCAGCTGCTTCAATATACCGTACATTTTAATGATTTGACAAATGTATATTTCTTTACCATAAATCAATTTCATTTATTTTTCTACTTTATTCTTTCTACTTTATTCTTGAAGATAAAGTTTTATTATCTTAAATAGTTTCTCAAAGAGTTACCAAATCAAACATTAACTCCAACAAATTTGCAACCATTAACATTATAGTATATCCTTAACAATTTATATTTCAATATATTTTCAATACATTAAATGTAACTTTTAAGGCGCCACACAGTGAAGCAAGTTAAATTCAAGTTTTATGCGGTTATTTAACTCAATTAAGCGGGAAATGACGACAGCAAAGGACACAAGGGAAGAAAACTCCAACTATATAAACTATATATAAATGAAAATTAAATCTAATAAAATTGAGCATATGGTTTGAATGCACGTATGTTTGCTGAAATCTTGACACCACTCCGGGTCTGTTTGTCGGAGTATTTACCACAAATTGTTGGAAATATGGTGGCAAGTGACGCATTAAAAGCATAAAGGAAACCGCACAACTAAGCTGTTAATAATGGGTGCGCTCCTGTGGGTCTTTCAGCTGTCGCTGGTTATCTGCATCATATATTTTCCCTCACCCTGTTTAAGTCCGAGGACTAAAATCGGATATAAAGCGAATCGCGGCCGAATAAAGCGCACAGTCTTCTTCAAAACTCCGGCGAGTATTGTTTTCCCCCAAGTGCATCGACGACAACTGGAAATATGAATATTTTTATTGTACTTGTGGTGGTATCGATGTTTTTAAACTTTATCCAGGCGGCGCCGAGCGTGGTGAGTACCTGTACTGTGTGTTTTAATATATTTCAAAGTGAAAACGAAGTCTTCAAAAGCTATAAAACTATTGTCTAAGTAAACCTTACATATTTCTAGGATATTTCCAATGACGAATTAATGGATGGAAAATACCTGTGTGAAGGTAAGCAGAATATTTACATTAGCTTAGAGGAACTTGAACATTTTAACAAAGCCGTTTCGCATCTGAATCTTTGAAATGGGGAAATGTACAAATTAAATCTTACTCAAAATATGTATAATTTAATTATATTCATTTTGTTTGTAAATAATACCATTAATTTGTGAATTTCTTATTATTTCAACCAGATATTTCAGCATTAAAACAATTTGGTAACGGGAACAGCGAAAGTTTACGAACAGGATTTGTAGACAACGATGACTTTTCACCGACATCGCCTTTTTTTAACGAGTTTTACAAACTTTTCCTACGAAATATGAGCATATTTCTGTCAAAAAACAAGCATTTTGCGCGACAAGTGTCAAAGCGCGGCTTAGACAGCATTGGCGGAGGACACTTGATTAAAAGGACTGAAAGTAGACAACTGTTAACCGACTAAGATCCCATGTACCTTGTAAATCTCTGACCATATCGAGTACCGTGTAAATAATGGAGCATGGATGGGACTTTATTATATATATATATAAAATGATGTAGCTACTATTTGTTAATAAATTATTGCATTTATAAAAGAGTTTTATTTTTTGAATTGTACAAAGCATTGCCTTCAATCTAGCCAGCCATCACCTAGAGCGGAATTTGTAAATAGCATAAAACTATCAATCTTAAACTAAATTGTTAATACTTATCCTCTTCCCCTCATAAGCCGGCTCAAAGAAATACGATGGACCATTTATAGTTAGGTAAGTGCGACGAAATCTATATAGAAACTAAAAACAAGGCAAATAACAAATGTACGTGAGTAGTCACATACTTATCAACTATTCAAGATTAAACCGATGTTATCAGGTCTTATCCGAATGTTATCGGGAAATGTACTGTATATGTAAATGGACAGATAACAGATCCATCTATCCTTCCCCACTGGCTGGAATAATTTTATTGGCATTAACTTTTAAACCCCTTCACATCCTGTCTGTAGATTGATTTCCGCTGCGAATGGACAGACCGTCGTTTGCTACGAGTGCCAGCTGGACTACAAGGCCAAGTACAACGTTAAGTCATGCTCGGATCGGAGGATCGGGGGCAACAGCCATCACCGGGACATGGTGCCCTACCTGGTGAGAATGGACCCCATATACAGCAAGGACAGCACCGCCTGGGGCAGCAAGCTGAAGAGGAACTTTGACGAAATCGACAAGGCCTCGGCCAGCTTCAGCATACTGAACCAGCTGGTCTAGTGACGATAACTCCACTCTCGGACTTTCTGATTGTAAAATGCTCACGGATACGAATCGATCGAGTCACGCCTAAAATACTGCTTCATGTCAAGGGATTATATATATAGATAGTTGATAAACCAATCTCATCCTCATCGCCTACTCTACCGAATGTGAATAAAACGATTCGTACTGTTATTAACATGTTTATTTATTTATTCTTTAATGTTGAGTTTTTGTGAAAGGTCATACCAGATTCTAAATGCAGCGAATTTTTTGTTTTGTTTTAATCAAGGGACTATTTAAATACAAATTACATTTGATAATTATATTTAAAACAGTAAGTCATTAATATTTTTTTATTTACTTGCATTACGGCGATGGGGGAGGATAACCTATAACAATTCATATTGACGAAGGTGCATCCTTTGAATAATGTCTCTGCAATCATTAAACACTCGCTTAATGTTCTCTGTGTCAACGGCGCATGTGAAATGTGGATAGCAATAGTGTTTACCGTCTCCGCTAGCGGTAGATATACGCTGCAAGTCGGAAAACATATAAATCAAGACGAAAAGAACATTTAAAGAGCCCATGTATAATTACCAGAAACTCGTCTCGTATGAAATATTTTGCTCGTATTACTTCTGGGTCGTCATTGGATTCCATTATTGCGTCACCTGTGTCGACAGCACATTTGAAATTAGACAAAAATATATTATCCATTAAATTTCTTAAGTTAATATGAATGCGTTTCAATTTTGTAGAGACAATTTTGAGTCAGGTCATGGCCGAGAAGTTTTCCATTCAAATCGGATGCGCTTCCAAAATATAGTTCTTTAATGGTTGCTAGGATGCTAGACTTGCAGTTCTTCTATTTTACTTACTTGGCGTTTGGTATTTGTTAAACTCGGAGAAATATTCCGACAATTTACTTTTTCCAGCCTTAATTTTCTCTGCTAACAAATCTTGCTTATTTAAAAATAGTATAATAGAAATCGTGCGAAGCCATCTATAAGAATATACAAAGAAACGAGGGCGGCGTTAGTACAAAGAGTTATCCAGACAGAGGTTGCAATAATTATGCAAGAGTCACGTGTCACCTGTTGTTCCAAATACTCTTGAACAAATCCAAAGATTCTCGAAGTCGATTTTGGGTGGGATCTTCACGCAAAACCATGTTATAACTTGAGCACGCAGTTACGAATATAATAGCGGTTACATCATTGAAACATTGAATCCATTTCCTACGCTCGTCTCGCTGTCCTCCGACATCAAACATGCTGCACACGTAGTACGGTTGGGTGGGGTGAGGTAAGGTGGCGGTTAGCTTTGAATTAATGCGAACGCTTTGAGAAATACTCACTGAAAGTTTACTTTGTCCACTTGAAATCTTGTTTCAAATATTCCAGAAGTCAAAACACGGCACCGAAGAATATCCTGCTCATTAGGGGTATAGTTTGGATTCTTGATTGTGCTAACTCGGTCCAGGAAGCTTTAAAACGTGAAATACAAGGTATATGAATGATGATTAAAATATTGTTTTGTCAAGCTGGAGATTAATTACTTTAGCTTAAGGGAGACTAGAATTTTACTCAAAGTTAAGGGAATTATTAGAAATTATTAGCTCAAGCCACAATTACTGCGTTTTGCCTTCATTTTTCCTACTTCTACCCAAATTAAATGTAAATCTAGCCACACGGTTCAACTCGGAGTTATCAGATGCATACTTCCAATCCAATCAGTAATCTTAATCTTCGGCAATTGGTGCATTTCCAAGAAAGAACACACAGTAAAGCTATTAGATCAAGTGTGGTGCCAACGATTGGTTTCATGTTTCAGAGAGACATTTAGAAATAAACTTCATTCGGACATTCGGCTACAAAAACATTGAAAGTTTCTATTTAGTGAAGAGGCCAAGACTTACTATTTCGCACAATCGATTAATTGATACTCATTCGACCTCTCATAGGTTTGAAGAACGCCCTTGTCTTTCCATAGTTCTTCTGTATGTTCATAAAATTCAGGAGGATAATTAAAGTCCGGACCTGGGGAGAAAAGATAATTAGTATCTGAAGAACTATCAACTAACTATCAACTTACTAGATGCATAATCCTGAATGTACTCCACTCTGGGTTCATTTTCTTTCTTTTCTAAAGCTACAGGTGGATTAAGTGTGCTCATGGCTCCTGTAATAGTCTGCAGATGGACGAAGATTGTTATAGTTTCATACAATTTTTAATTCGATTATTACGCGTGGGAAACTCACCAAGATAGCGTCTCGAATATTCTTTTTAATATCATCAATTTTCTGTTTCTTCTCTGTTTCAGAAAATCCATCGACATGCAATATTCGCATCTGCTTGACTATAGTTGATTTGCCGGACTCACCGGCTCCGAGGAGGAGCAGCCTGTGCGTGGCCCTGTAGAGCTGTTTGTCCTTCTGCAACTGTCTAGATATTGCATCGCTCCGGCGCTTCTGGCTCTTCGAGTCCTCCGAGGAGTTCACATCCGACGACGACTGCTTCGAGGTGGGCGACCCAAAGCAACCCATCGCAGCCCACGGGGTCCACCAACACGTCGCACGGTTTTCCTGGTTCGCGTCGGGTGACTCGGCACCCCTTGTGTTTTCTCCGTTCTGCTCCAGTATAGCTGAGACTTTTCCGAGTTTTATACACAATGTCCTTATGTACAATTCACGGCTAGCGGATCTCAGTGACACCACCGTTCAACTCAGCGCTTCCACAGGTCTGAGCTGCAGGCTGGGCATGGGAATGGTAGATAAAAATGGTTAAACTGCTGCTTTAGGTACTTAAACTAAGCCTGGATTGCAAATGATTCGCAATCGATCAACATCTTTTCGCGATTAATTATCGTTTTGTTTAC
Organism: Drosophila lini; assembly: GCA_018905715.1. Lineage (NCBI taxonomy): Eukaryota > Metazoa > Arthropoda > Insecta > Diptera > Drosophilidae > Drosophila > Drosophila lini. Next base: position 3,813 of record JAEIIL010023823.1, on the reverse strand, counting down.
ATCAAATGGTAAATACCAACGGGAAATGTGTATTCCAAAAGGATTCGCGGACCTAGATCACACGCACACGCATATATATACACACACACATACATACATAATGGGCCCTGACTTTGGCTTTGGCGACATTTCTGGAACTATGCCCGCCCACGAATGCCCCATGAGTCACGTCACTCTTAGCTGAGCCCCCAATTCGAATCCAAATTGGAAAACCATGCTAGCTCCCATTATCGAGTGCAATCAAAATCAAAAATTACTCCACGCAACGCCCGTGCCCATGCCCAAAGCGTACATCCGACGTTCTCGGGTCAGGCGAATTGGAATTCATCAGCGTAGTGTAACAGGTGAAGAAGAGGGCGGGTGGAATTTTCGCGCATACAAAGGTGCAGGTACGCATGTACATACAATATATACATACATACATAGAGATACCAACATAATTTCATCTGCAGGCTCGTCTCGTAGCAGTTAAAATTTCAGATGGCTGTGTATATTTTTTGTATACACAGCCAGCCAGGTTTTTTATTTTTATTTATTATTATTATTTTTTTTTTTTGCGAAAATGTACGAATATTTTCAGGCGAACATTTTATTAAACTTTTACTCAAATATGAATTTATTATATACACAAAAATGTATACATATACTCATGCACGCGTAAAAGTATTTAATCTATTAATTATGGCTGTCTGTCCGATGTCCGAAAGAGTTGGACGAAGATATATCTTAACGGGCGAACGGATGTACATACATATATGTATACGTACATATGCAGATTTTTAATGTAAATATATGTACATATAAATTCATCGGGATCTAAGCATGTACATATATTGCACAGATATGTGTACTCATCGTTGTGTATCTACTCGTATATACGTGCGTATGTATTTCGATATATATACAAGTTCTCGGGTTCGCATGTGTGAATGGATGGATGTACATAAATAAATGTATGTACATATATCAATATGTATGTGCTCCGCGCCTCCGAATATTTGCCATTTCTTTGACACTTTGGGAAACTATATTATACCACATCTCTGATAGTATTTGGAATATTCATGCGCGAACGATTTTTCACTGATTTCAGGTTTAAGGACAGGCAGGACGACGACGTCAGGGACAGGAAGTCGGACTTGCTCCGCGAATCACATCTTTGCGCGAATTGTCAGCTTAGCTCAGCCCAGCACTACGTACACTACGTGCATGTACGGGTACTGGGCTGTGCGCGAATTATTCCCTATGTTTGACAATGGTTATTGTTTACCGTGAATTACCGAACATTTTTATTCATGGGAGCAACTTCGGGCTAAAACTATAGGTGCACGATTGGGGGAGCAACTTTCGGAGGTGCAGAAAAAGCTAATTTGATCGCACTTGACACGACAGCGACCGTTTTTCAATAATCCCAATAATCATGATCAATGCGGGCTCGCACTGCCTGAATTTGTTACTTAAAATTACTTTTAATACCAGTACTAACTCACTTTTTATATATTTTTTATTTTATGTATCAACCTAGGGGTGCAACAAAGGTAGATACTATTATCGATGTTTTTGGGTAGCTATCGATAAAAGTATCTCGGAACGTGTACTATCGATAGCGAAACCACACACTTCGGGTAGCGCGCAGAATGAAAAACTATCTTAAAAATACGTATCTTATAAAAAGTATTTTTAGTGTGAAACATAAGAATCTTAAGAGTTAAATAAAAGTTTTAACTATGTAACTTCCATTGTTCTTAACACAATTAAATTTAATGACTTATAAAATTCAATTCAAAGTTTGTTTTAGTGCTTTCTCCCAAAGTAAATCTCATATAATATATTTTTTAATTGTAAGTTTTATTAAAGTACAAAATGTGTAAATAATTGCTACACAATCATCCTCCACCAGCCAGCGGCAAAAATCTGAGTCTTGGAGGAAGCATTACTTAAGATAGGTTTTAATTAAATTTTCCAGCTTTACAGTATCCACGGCAAATTTTCGAATGCCCTCCGAGAGCTTGTCGGTGGCCATGGCATCCTCATTCAGTAGCCAGCGGAACTTGCTCTCGTCTACGGTAATCTTCTCGATGTCCTGCAGCTTCGCGTTGCTCACCGACAGGTAGGTTGTGACCGACTCGGTCTCATTGCCCAGCTCCTTGAGCAGCGCCGGGCTAATGGTCAGCAAATCGCAACCGGCCAGGGCCTTGATCTCTCCCACATTCCTGAAGGAGGCGCCCATAACCAGAGTCTTGTAGCCGAACTTCTTGTAGTAGTTGTAGATGTTGGTGACAGAGATTACTCCGGGATCCTTTAGGGGCTCGAACTTCTTGGTTTCCGTATTGGCCACATACCAATCCAAGATCCTGCCCACGAAGGGAGAGATCAGGGTCACTCCAGCCTCGGCACAAGCCACGGCTTGGGCGAACGAGAACAGAAGGGTCAAGTTGCAGTGAACTCCGTGCTCGTTCTCCAGAATCTCAGCCGCCTTGATGCCCTCCCAGGTGGAAGCCAGCTTAATCAGGATTCGCTCCTTGCCTATTCCCTGGGCCTTGTACAGATCGATCAGCTTCAGGGCCTTGGCCACGCTCTTCTTGGTGTCGAAGGAGAGGCGAGCGTCGATTTCAGTGGAAACTCGGCCAGGTACAACCTTCAGAATTTCCGTTCCGAACAGCACGCACAGGTAATCCATGGCCTCGGCAACTTGCTCAGTCACGGATCTTGAAAAATGAGAGGGAATAAAATAAATGAATTGTATAGATGATGATTTCATGGGATTTAAGAAATAATTTATAACTTGTAGAAAGCTTTTCAACATCACATAAATGTATTTAAAATTTAAAGGCTGCCTTAATAATTAAATTGATAATTAAAAGTATAACTTACCCCTTGGTTTTCTTGGCGTAGTCCACTGCCTTCTGCACCAGGGGCTGGTACCGCTCCATGGAGGAGGCGGATAAAATAAGAGACGGATTGGTCGTGGCATCGGTGGGCTTGTATATGTTGATAGCTGAAGTATAAAAAAAAAAAACGAAAACCAAACAAAGTTAGCAAATTTGCTAATAATAATAGGAGCAATGGCTTTACAATATTCTAGATTGCCTCCCAAAAACCTGTTGCACGACTCGAGAGCGACTTTCATTTCTCGATCGAATGTCCCAAAATATCTTTGAACTTTTCGTTGGCTGAGCAGGTTTCGAAATCGAAACCTTATCACTGAGACAGGCCGCCGTAGCGGTCACATTTCCAACACACGTAAGCACATAAGGTCAAACTAAAGTCAGTGCTGGGCTTTTACTTTTCACTTCTATTTGATCTTCACACGAACAGATAACAGGGACTGCACCGGCTGGATCTCCAATTTCTGTTTATGGTGTTTACTTATCTTCCGATTCAATCGTTGTACACACATACATATATACAAAAGATACAGCCGCTTGGACTGTTCTAAGATAAAAATGGTGTTTTTGGCCCCAAGCCCACGGACTTGCGGACAAACATACGCTTGTACTTTGAGATACACTCGCAGCTTTGGAGCGGCTTACGTTCACTTGGAAATCGGACTCAGCTTAGCTATAATATGTATGCAGGTGATGGTGTTTACCTTCAAAGTCGCCGGTGTCAGCCACAATTGTGGTGACTTGCTTAAGTTCTTGTAAAACCGACATCTTTAGCTTTTTGGCCGTGCGATCGCTGTCCATATCCCAACTGGAACTGGAAATTAGTCGTTTGTTTCGTAGAAAAATTGTTGATTTTCCTGAAAATAATTTTTTGCCCAAATATCGAATATTTTTTGATATTTTTTCCTTGGTCACTCTGAACGTC
>JAEIIL010023815.1:0-20981 GCA_018905715.1 Drosophila lini | reverse complement strand
AACTCTACTGTTTTTACTAAGGATTTTAATATCGAAACATTTATAAATCTTAAATGGTTTACAAGAGTGCGTAAAAATCTAAAAGTTAAATCAATTTCTATTGCTTTTATTTAAAGAAAACATTTCTTTGTCTAAATACTGCCTAGTGACTCTGGAATTTCTAATATATATTGTGCAGATGGTTCGGATTTCAATAAATACTTGACTGTAAATAAAACACGTTGTTCTGGAATTTAGATAGTGCTTATCGCCGTCATACCTTTCACAATATTCACATTCCCCACATACTACTTTATATATTCGAACAAACATATCAGAGAACAGCTGTGCTCTTGATGTTTTCACAGTTGGCTTGGCTTTAGCTTTAGCTTTGGATTCGGTTTTCGGTTTTAGCCCCAGCTCCCAGCTCCAGTCTCTGGTTCAGCTTTTGGCCGACTTGGGGCTCGACACTCTGACGGATCTGATGACGGACTGGTCTCGATTTTTCGGTTTGTTTCGCTTCGGTCTCGTCTCATTTGATTTCAAGGGCCGCACACACATTTTGACGCCTGATTGAGTTACAAACTGCGCCCCACCGCTCGTAAATCAATTTTTTTTTAGACTCGACTTTGCTGTACTTGAAGTTTATGCCAATTCACAGGTAGACTTGGCTAGGTTGCACTTTAATATAATTTAAAGTGTAAAAATTTTGAAGCATTTGTAAAGTGGTATAGATTTAAAGCTGAACATTTTAAAAATCGTACAAAAATTTCCATGTATCTTATAGATGCATTTTGAATATTTAATATTTTAAAATATATGTGGTTTTTAAGCTGGGCTTTTACTAATTTCCTGTGTATTTTATTGCTTTAGTTTACTGTGGCATTGTCCCCACTGAATACTGTTCGTTCCAGCCGTGATATTACACCCAACCGACGACGACGTCGGCCTCTTTGCACTCTGCGTGATCTTTAATTATGAATTAAGCCCAGCTGCGTGGTGGTGGCTGGGCTCTCACAATTATCGTATGCATGGAAATGATTTGCATGTCGCGGGGTGGGGATTCATTCCATTCCAGTTCACTTCCTTGAGTCTCTCGAGTCGCCGGGAAAGGTCAGGCTCTCAAGTCAATGCCAAGACTCTGGCGAGTCCGCTAATTAGCGCTGCAGTGCTGGCGAGGAGGCGCCACTAAATGTACACTGTAATTGCACTTTATTTGTTTTTTTAATTGCCCTTCCGCCTGATCGACATCGAGACATGGAGACGTCAGCGATGCTAATTTAATTTTTGATTTATTAACACTTTCGCTTGCAGTCAGGGTCAACAATGAACTCTGCTTCGTTCCCTGTTTAAGTTCCACTGTCTCACTTCCACTGCGCCTCGTTCTCCGTTTAAGCCCACTCCCTTTGGTAACTTGACTTGGCGCTGTCTTGGCCTGTCGGCACTTCGATAGAGATGGGCAATAATGGCGTGCTGTGTCCTTCGGAATGGCCCTAAAACGTGGGAGATGCACTTGGAATTATAAGTACTCGTTTTTCCTTAAATTTAGGGAAATGTTTAAAGCATAGAACTGTTCCAAAACATTTTTCGTTAGTTTTTCTACTTCAAAACCAATTTTTAGTGACAAAAAACTCGAAATGTAAAAATGTAACCAAACTATTAAACCATAGCTTAATTTTCCCTTAATTTTTCTACTTAAAAACCCATTTTTTAAATAGTTTTCTCTGTGTAGAGTCTCCCTAAAAGGGGTGGCCTTTTAAATCACTGCCATTACTGACCTCGCAACTTCGCTTTTCGGCTAGCTTCTTGGCTCTTTGACTTGGCTGTAAGTGCAGCAGTAAGTGGCCAAAGGAAGACCCACATGACAGAGTACGGCGCTTAAAGTGGTTTTTAGTTGCCAACAACGAATCAGCCAAGCACCCGCAAACCGCCCATAAAACACATTCGTGGCCACTGGTCAGAGCCACAGCCAAGAGTCGGACTCTCAGACATTGCCTCAATTCGGTTTGTTGGTTTCTTGGTTTCTGGGCCGCAGACGAAAGTGAATTCTGGTTTCCTCTTCTAGCTGTAGCCGCACGCAAGGTTTATTTGGCGCTCATCAAATGCTATTCAACGCGCCAGCGATTGTCCATGCATGGCGCATATAATTGCCCCAAACCCCAAAATACACAAGGTAGATTGGAGATGGTGGAGGAGGCTCCGTGTTGTGGCTAGAGATGTGCTAGCGTGACGAGTGGTAATCCCTTCGAGGTAAACACCTTGGGGTTTATGGCAGTTTCCTTGGAACAGTTTACTGGCTAAAGGTGTAAAGGATAATGGCTCGATGGTGGCTTTCGATTAAGGATCCCATTTGTTATACCCAATAAAGCTTGCATTAAAGCCATTAAATGGGGTGTCTGCCTATATTTGGGGCAGTCCCTGTTGTCTCTTTAAGTGCCTTATTGATTTTTCTATATGCGTTTGACTTTTAGCCATGTCATGGTCAATTGTTTTGGCCAATTGTTAACCCTTTAAGTAAATGGAACATTTTTGGTTTAGCTTATCGATTTGTTTATATTTTAAATCTTTTTTGTTGGTTTTTTGCTTGCTTTTGTAGGTAGTTGGCTACTATTTAGTGTTTTAATCTTATCTTTATGGCAGTTAAAGTATTTGGTTACCATTTAAGGCAAGCATATTTCATTTTGTTTGTACAGAAACCTGTTTTAAATATTTTAGCAGATTAATGTTTGCTGGGAAACCTCAATTCTCTTTGGTTTTTGGTTACAAACTAATGCTTGTCTTGGAGACTCTACCTTTCCCCATATTTAGTTACCGATTAATGTGCAGAGCTGGTCTTTATACTCCTGTATATATCATTGATTTTGAATGGGAAGGAATTGGTATGCCAAACAGTGACTACCATCTCTAGCCCCACATGTGTGTGTGCCTGTGCCGCAGGCTCTCATCATTTGGCGGACAATTTGCTCGGCAATTTGTGAGTGCTCGTTGGCTGGATACTCGTTGCTATTATTGGCTTTTATGGCGGAGAGCTCAGAGAGCTCCATCGATTTGCAAAATCATGGTGCGATCGTCGAACCCCTGGGTCCCCGCCCAACAAAACGCTTTGTGCCTCCTCCTATAAATACAGGCCATTATGATTATTATTTCTTTCTTTTTTTTTCTCCTCTATCGTTTTTTTATATATTATTTTTTTCTATCAAAGAGTTTGCTGGCAACAATGTAGCCGCATTTATAAACTTATCGTTTGTCACTTGTCTCTATCTATCTCTGGTATCTCTATTCCCCTACGCCACGCTCCACTCCTCCTCCATGGGATCCACTCCGGCAACGGCGACTGGTTTCGGGTGGTTGGCTTGGATGGACGCAGAGCCAGAGCCATTGACATTCACGGCACACACTCCCCGGGCTTGACGTTGTCTTTGTCGCTTTGTTTCTATTAAATAAACTAAAAACAAAACAGAAAAGAATATTTCTATAGGGAGAGATATAAAGGAAATAATTTAATTTTCTATAAGTTGAGAGGAGAGCCGTTTGTCTGAAAAATAAATCAAGATATCTTCAAGTTGCTATATAAAACGAGTTTTTAAACCTGGAATATTTGACCCTAATAAATGAGATAAAATAATTAAGAAGCCAAGATCATAGATAAGCTTAATGGATGCCATTTAAATTTAAACAAATGGCGAAATCTATAAATAAAGATAATTAATAAAAGATATTACCTATTGGTAAAAACTAATCCATAAGATAATTAAATTACTTGATAAATAACTTTTAGGTATTCTTATTTAAAATGTATAAATTTTTTTAAAGCTTTAATTTATACCGAAATCAAACCAATTACCCACTAGCCTTCTTACCTCCCAACTTTCGCTTATAAAATTATCCAAAGCCCTCTTCCCGTGAGTTATTGGCCTCGGGGGCCCATTAAATCCAACAATCTTCTTGTGTTTTGACTTTAAACTTTAGAAATTCTGCCCACACTTCCTGGTGCGGCGTACCATTTCCAGGAGAACCTCTCTTATACAATCTATAAATTTACATTGACTTTAGATTTCTCCTTAATGCTGTGGCTTTGGCTCTGCCTCTCAGTCGGGTCGTCATCATCGTAAAACTTGTCGTCATCGTCAACTTGTTGCGCCCATATTTGGCAAGAGATTCAAATCAGCGAGGAGCGACGTCTCTTGATCGTTTTATTTTATTTTATTCGCTATATCGACAGCTTATATCTTGTTTGGACTGGGTCCGTCTGTCTAGTGGCTGGTTGGCGTTGTTCTGGGCCTTGGATTACTCATGCCGACCTTTGTTTGGTATCTGCCAGCGATAAATGGGTTTATGGTATGGAAATCGCCTATGGAAACGAGAGTGTTTCAGGGTGCCAAGTAACGCCAGGTTGTTGTGTGTGTATGTGGGGGCGATTCTTTATAATTTTACAATAAAGGGGATTGCATAAATGTTTGGGCATACCTTGATGGGATTATTAAATCACAATAAGCACTTGCCATAAACAATGGGTTTCTATAATAGATTTTTAATGAAAAAATTACTAAAGGGTTGATAGGAAATACAAGTAAAAATAATACTGATATTGTATACTTAAAAATGTTATTAATCATTGTTTAACTGCCATTAAATCTCTGCCTAACTTTTGGTTTACTATCAAAACGTTTCTCCTCCGTAAAAGAAAATCTTTTATGGACTTCCGCCTAGTAAATGCTATGATTTTTAAGTCATACCTCAATGGCTATCGTTTATTGTTTAAAGTGTACTATTAGCCATTTAATTACATAAATTTCGTGTGGAATATTAAGTAAATCAGCATTTGCCATATATGGAATATTATGCATGGATTCCTCCAGCTTGAATATGAAGTCATACCTGAGAGGCCGGCCACAGAACGTGCAATTATCGAGTTACAAGTGAATTTATTTTTATTTTTCCGTTTTCCTTCAGCTGATTATGGTGCTGGTTTCTTATTGCTGCCACTGCATATCGTCGGAGTGAGCCATAAATTACATAATTGCCGTGTGTTTATCCGCTGGATATTGCAACTGTTTGCTCTCGGCCTCTCGGCGGGGACACAATCTCGATGGCCTGGCCTTTGTTTCCAGTTCGATTGGCAAATAATGTCTTTGTTTCGGAGTCGGGAGTTTGCTGAAGATACGATCTCCCCTGGCAAAGTGTAACAGACCAAGCGAGCGATCGATCTTTATCCGCAGATTGATTTACTATATATTCTTCTATATGCGAGAGTCAAGTCTCTTTGTTTACCAGCTAGACACACGATTTGCATGATTAACCACTCGATAGAGGTGGAGGGATACCAGATAGAGTACGTAGCTTATTAATTTTCATGTTCAGCGATTTGTTTCTTGCCTTTGTATGCAAATTCAATCCGAGAATATCGCGGGTATAGCTGGTGAATATAATATATAATAAATAAATAAATTGCAATTTGCTCGTGCCTAAGAGATTTTCCTTGTTTACTTTTAATTTTGAATATTTCTTTGACACTTGAGAAAGGTGTCACAAGGAGATTGTAAGACTCAAAGCAAGACACTTCGATTGGGAAGTTAAGTTATGTAAAGAACTATTAATATCTGAGCACTTATCAAGTTTCTAAACTTCTTCATAAGTTACTTCCCAAGTTATTTCATTTTAAAAATATTTTAAAATATTAATAACTTCCCATGCCTGAAGTATTTAAACTCTTAAAAGGCGTCATATAAGGCCTGTTTTATTTCCCATAAATAAACCTCACCTCTCTGTCAACTCTCTCGTTGAACTGTGCCAATATTTGCCAAGTAAACATTGTATATTATATTTATTGTTTGTGCGTAAGTTCGCTGAAATCCTCGACTCAAGGCATTTTCCCCAAACTGTGTAAACAACGAGAAGAGCCTTCAGAGTTCCCACTTGGCCTTAGCATATTCTCCCGCTTCCCAGTATCGAATTTCAAACGCAGCGCCATCGGTTTTGCATGTGGTGCACTTGCTTCCGAGATAACAAATTGGAATGGAATTGAAATTCTATATGTTTGCCGGGAGCGACCCGAAAAGGGGAAGCGAGCAACAAAGCCGAGGGTCAAGCTTTTGCTATTGTAGAATGCGGTTTCTGAGGGTGGGTTTCGGGTGTTGCAAATGGGAGGTGGGTGGCTTATACTATATATATATGTATGTCTATAGATGGGTGTAGAGGAGGTGCCATATCCAATGGGGTAAAGCTGGCAACGATTTCAATTCCGGGGGGTGCTACGTATTGACGTCATCTGGGTTTTTGTATATTTCAGCGAGCAGCGATTGTTCATCTTGTCTTGTAGGGAAATAAATAACTTAATTTAATGAAATTGCTGTTTAATTCTCTCTATAATAGAAAGAGCCTGGCAGATAAATGTTTTTTATGGTTTAAAGTTCCTGAATTTCTGGAGTGCAGAGAAAATACTTGAGGCATCTCTTTGAAAATGGGTAAATAAGGTTAAGATCGTAAATGTAATTTGATATTTGAGTTCAATTCGACTGGATGTAATTCAATTTATTCTTTTTATGATCTGTCAATCATCATTTAAAGGCAGTGTTTAATGAATTATTAGAATATGTAATTGGAAATTAAAGAAAATTTACAGTTTTAAATTAAACTACTATTTTCTAAGTAATTTATAATCCAATAATTCAGATAACTTAAGACACTCTTTGGCTTTTTGGACATTTTATTTCCTGAAATACTCGCTAGATGTGGAGTCTCTCTGTTTTCAAAAAACAAACTAAGCTAACTTCGTGAATCCGAAATTTGTATACCCTTACAGTTTGCCATAGGTTCATGGCATCGAATAAAAAAATCAATCATAACTCAGCCAAAAAAGCTTAAATTTCAATTTGGAAAACTTTTCTGTGCTATTTTTTTCCAGGTTAACAAATCTGCTTACTAAATTTTTAATTTTAAGAAATCAAAATTTTTGTCAATTTTTGACAATTTTAATGATGTAACCCCTTATAGAATTTGGAAAAAAATGAAAAAATTAAATTTTCTTCCGGACTTGGCTAGAAAGATTCGCCTGTTGATGCTGATCAAGAATATATATGGTTTATGGGGTCGGAACTGGCTCCTTCACTGCTTGGAAAGCTTTTGACTAAAATTATGATACCCTGCAAGGGTATAAACATGTCTATAATCTTCTGATGGATACCCTTCCTCAAACGATTCTAGTCACTTGCCAAAAAATTATTGTTAAAAAGACACACGACAGTAATTTATTATTGAATTATATTCGTTTCCTGTCTGGCCTGATGCTTAATGAGACTTAAGTTTAAAATAATTGCCAGCACACAAAATTTAATAAGAAGTTAACTGCAGTTGAAGGCACTGCAATAAAATAAAAGTAAATGCAATAATTTTTTCCTCGGCTGTGTGTATGTGTTTGGTTGTGGGTATTTATTTGTAGTTGTTGCCTCGGTTCCGTGTGAAGTAATTCATGTTTTCTCTCTGCCTTATTTTTTTGCAGCTTAATTGTGCAACAACAACAGCAACAGTGGAGTCTCAACAATTGGCACAATTGGCGATAAATCAGCAGCAGCAGCAGTAACACAATAAAAACAACAACAAACGCCAAGATAGCAAAGCTACAGAAGAAGGCAGTGTGAACTTTAGCAGACGCAGCAGAAAAAAACACAAACAAAAAACGAAATAATAGCGACGTTGCACATGAAGAAAGGGAAAACGAATAAATCTACTAACAACGAAAACAACGAGCTGGAGTGGGGTAGCAAATCTGTCCCTCATTAGCATTTCTCAGGCATTCAAGAGCAAAAGAAGTGCAAGCTAATGCACTCTTTAATGGTGAAATGCAGGTGTTGTGATAAGCTGGAGAGAGCAGTTAAGTGAAGAATAAGCTAGAGAGAACTGAAGAATCTTCTTAAAGTTCTTCCAAGCAAGCAGTGCTTACATAAAAAGAAATCTGCAAAAACAGACTCAAGAGAAAGTAAGCAGTTTAAGGCAAGCCTGGAACGAGGATTAATCCCAAGGGAAATGTGCAAAGCAGTGTAAGCAGCAACAAGAACTGACTCAAGAGAGAGCAGGTTTATAAACAGTAGGCTCAAGAGAGATCAAGCCTTCGCACACTTGACTCTTGAGTATCGATTTCACAGCCTGCCGCTGCTGTTCCCAGTTGCCAACACGCGCTGACAGTGGACAATTTGACAGTTGGCAGCTGCAGCGGGGTAGGGGGCGGGGCCATCATCAGCATGTGGCCCTAGACAAAAAACAGCAACAAAAAAACAGCAAAGACAGCTAAAAGAAGAAAACAAAACAAAAAAAAGGAGAGAAGAAAGAGGAGGAGAACCACTTGGCATTCAGCAGGCAGCGAAGCATAACCAGGCTTGGTTGGGCCCAGACCGGAAAGCGTCGATGAGTTGAGTGAAGCCACTCATTCCACTCTCCACTCTCCCACACTCCTGGAACTCCTTCCTACCCCAAAATGGATGCATCACCCTTGTCGCCGGAACAGGCACCCGTCCTGGTCACTGGCCGCTCGCTGGACCAGCAGGTGGATGCCAGTTCGCCGAATCACTCGAACTACTCGAATCTCACCAACAGCAGCAGTGGCAGCAGCGCCTGCAGTCCCTCTGCCTGCTCCTCCTCGTCCTCGTCTTCCTCGGCGCCGCAGTACAGCGAGGATATACGTCGCGCGGCGGCTGCAGTGCGCCCTACTCCAGGAGGAGCACCGCTTCCTGGCTCGACTTCTGGTTCGGGATCGGGCTCAGGCTCAGCCAAGACCTGCGAACTAGACTTGGGCGAGGAGCGTGACACCTTCTCGCCCGTCTCCAGCCCCGACTGCAATGGAGCTGCTGTCTCCGCCGCAGATGTGCTGCCCTCGGGCAGTGGCTCCAACGTGGACAACAAGATCTATGAGGGTGCCAGTGCCAGCAAGGTGAAGCCGCCCTCCAAGGAGGAAAAGCAGCGTCAGAACGAGGAGATTGTGTGCATGGAGACCTCCACAGTGTCAACAGAAACAGGATCCTGGGAGTCCATGTATCCGGCAGCCAACACAGTTCTAGCGCCCGAGGAGGAGGCAGAGGAGAACACAGAGAACACCACGCCTTCGGTTTTCAAGGGCATCACCGCCAGCTGCTTGCTAAGGGATCTGGAGAAGCGGGATCAGCCGCTGTCCACCTCCGGCACCAGTGCTTGCTTCATAGATGCCTCCTCTTTGAGGGATGAGGACGAAGTGCTGTCCTTTCCCAGCCTAGATGGTCATGCTCAGGAGGAACCAGAGCCACAGGAGGAGCAGCAAGAGGAGGCAGAAACCTCGCCCACACAGCAGCTGGAGCAGTTCCACAAGGCCTTTGCCAGGTGCAAGGCCAGCCGACAGAGTCAGGAGCAAGAGGAGCAGCCTGAGCATGAGGAGACCGCCGAGGAGCGACCAGCAGCGCCCATGTCCGTGCCCTACAGCTTCCAGCACAATGCCCAGCATTTCAGTGTGCATCCGCTGGGCAGCAGCCCCAAGTTCACGCACCACCACCAGAGCCAGAGCCAGCACCATCCCGATCTCAGCTACACCACGGACTACTCCTCCAGCAGTCCAGCTCCGAGTCTGGTGTGGTCGGAGCAGGGCAGGAGTCACCAAGGGGCCTCTGTATCCGCCTCGGCCTCCACGCCGCACAACTCCATGGTGCACATCGAGCCAGCGTCCGTGGGGAGCAACAACTCGTCGATCCACCGGGATTACACGCTGTCTTCCTCGCTCTCCCACCACCGGGACTCGGGTGCATACTGCAGCGATGCCACCGACTCGCCGCTGCCCCTGCCGCGTACACCCAAGCGCAGCTCCAAGTTTGATGAGGCCAATCCCATAGTCTCGGGCGGTGCCTCCATCGAGGACTTCCGGGAGAAGCAGTGCGAGAGTCCCAGCATCAAGAGGCGCACGGACACTTGTCCAATTGTTTCCGGGGGCTTTGTGTCCCTGGACTTTGCGCCCACTCGCCCGCTGGCGGATGAGGATGAAGATGAAGAGGACTTGGGCGAGGATCCAGAGATTGCCGGCGTGGAGATGCGGGCGAAGCGTAAGCCAGTCTCCGGCATAGCCTCCTGGGTGGTGGACATGAGCGACTGCCGCCCGGAACGGCGACGCAGCACCAGCAGCACCACCTCCAGCTTCCGAGAACGCTCCGACTCGAACAGCTCGCACAAGAGCGGCTGTGGCTTCTACGTGTCCCTGGATGACATGGACAGGAAGCCGCAAGAGCAGCCATTGGCAAAGCCAGCTGCTGGAGCAAGTCCTGCTCCCTCGCAGTTAAGCAAGTCTTATACAGCTCCCAAGTCGGCGGGTTTCTTTGTGGATCTCTCGCAGAGCGGCAGGGATGAGGAGCAGGCTCAGAAGGAGCGGGATCTTGCCCAGGCTAGTGAGGAGCCCAAGCCGGAGCCAAAGAATATATTCAGCATGTTTATAGACTTTGGAGAGCAGAAAACGCCACGCTCTAATGGGCGCAAGGAGCCGCTGAGTCTTGCCCAGCGTCTGTCCAGTTCCCTGAGCTCCACCTCTACACCCCAGCGAAGGGGCAATGGCGAGGTTGAGGTGATGAAGTCAAGCGCTAGTTCCACGGAGACTTTAATGGCCAAGAGTGCCAACCAGAAGGAACTCTCTTCGGGCGAAAGCAAATCCCTGGATTATAGATGCAATCTGGAGCCACCACTGACGGTGGCTGCTTTGCGTCGTCTGTCCCAGCAACAGCGCCAGCAGAGCGATCCTGCCAAGCGGCACAGCTGGGGCAGCAATAATGGGTCAGGACCGGGAACGGGCAGCGAGTGCAAGCGATCCATCAGCCTCACGGCCAACGGGGGAGCTGAGTCCTCTTCCTCGGGCCTGATGAGCATCATAGACAAGCTGCCCATTATTTCCAAGGCCTCCTCCCTGTCCATTGACAGTTCTGTGTCGCCTTACGACGACTTTAGTGGCTCCAATCCCGGCTTGAGCAGCTGCTCGGAGGAGGAGCAGGCCCAGGCCCAGCAGGGCAGGATCAAGAAGCGCCGAAAAGATGCCCAGCTCAACGAAACCTACGACAAGTCGAGTCTGGCCTCGGTCACCGAGGGAGTGCTCTCCAAGGACATGTCGCCTGCCTCCAACACGGACACAGATGATCTCACCTTCCAGCAGGACGAGCAGCTAGCCAAGGAGCAGGCAGCGGAACTGGTGGCTCTACCCGTGTCCATCCAACTAACCAGCAGCAGTTCCAATCGCACCAGCAGCGTTATGGAGACCATAATCGAGGCCAAGGAGACAGCCTCGCCCAAAAAGCAGGTTACCCTGAGCAATGGCCACACCATGGAGTCCCTGCAGGCCACCATCGAGAAGCAGAAGCAGCTGCTGGAGACAGTCAACGAGCATGGCGAGCCACAGGCTTCCCAGCAGGCTCAACAGCAGCCCTCACAGATCCCCTCCAGCTTTGTGAAGCTCTCGGACATGGACAAGCCGGTGAAGCATGATCTTCAATCGCCGGATTCCATGAGCAAGAGTGTGGGCAACAACCACCGCAGCTCCCAGCTGGGGCAGAGGCTCTATCGAGACGAGAACCGGGCGCGTCCGCACTCGTGGGCCATGACCCGTTCCACTGGGAACACCCTGCAGAACTTTACCAACTCGGTGGACAACATTAGGAGCCTCTCCCGCCTGTTTCCCAACTTCTCCAAGGAGTTCTCCAACTCCCTGCCCAACGATATGACCCTGGATCAGGTTCAGGCACAGCAGCAGCAGGTGGACTACATCCAAACGGATCTCAGTGCAGACTCCAGTCTGGCCTCCAGCTTCAGCAGATCGGGCATGGATGAGTCCTCGCTGAGCTGCCGGCAGCCCCGTCGCTTGGGTGAGGATTTGCTCAAGATGTTCCTGCAGGAAATAGCCACGGATATGCTGGTGGAGGTACATGGTCGTAGGATACGCGCACACAAGTGCATCTTGCGCTCCAGGTGTCAGTACTTTGCCGCCATGCTGGCGGGTCATGGAGCCCAGAGCGTAGTCTCCCTGCAGGGTTACTCCTATGCGGCTGTGCACTTTGCGCTGTGTCACATCTACTCGGGGGCTTCGCACCCGCCAGATGGGATTAGTCTCATGGAGCTGGCAGCATTGGCCGATCTGCTGGGCTTGGAGGGTCTCAAGGAGGTGACCTCGCATGCTTTGAAGACGAACTACTGCCACAACTTCCACAAACCCTGCTCCGGCTGCACTGATGGGATTCTTCAGGTTTTGCCTGTGGCCTTGAATCATGCTCTGGATGATCTGTACAGGAAGTGCCTGCGCTGGACGTGTCGCCACTACCTGAAGGTGTGGCCCACTCGGCAGTTTGCCCAGCTGCCACCGGATATCCTAGGAAGATGTCGCCAGCAAATTGTGGCTTATTTGGTGAGTATTTCTTGGAAGACTCTACTTATTCCAGTTCCTTGCTAAAGGTTTACTTTCCCTCCAGACTTCCGAGACCGTGCTGGACACGGTGCTCGACTGCGACCACCTGCTGGCCCAGCTTTCTGCCTACCGCTGGGGTCATGTCTGCGAGCAGCTAGTCCGCGACATCCTGGATGCTGCCTATGCTTACGTAGGCGACCATTTTGCCAGCTTGATTGCCAGCGATGCCTTCTTGTCGCTAGGACACGATCGCAGCCGGCATATTCCCCGCCTGGAGACGCTCCTGCTGCACACCGCCGCCGAACTTACGCCAGAGCAGGCCTGCAGAAGCTATCAACGCGTCACCCGCTTGAACACTGTGCTGCAGGCCAAGCTCATCCACATGCCCGCCAGCCTGGGTCAGTCTGAGCTGGCTCGGGAGCTGCAGGGTCTGCAGGAGGAGCAGCTGGACTGGCAGCCGGAATACATCCGCTTGGTGGGTGCCCTCGTCTATGCCGTGGAGCAGTGTCTCATACGGCAGTGCTCGAGGGCCATGCGGGTCACCGCCTGGCAGCGCATGGATCTGGAGCTGCGGAAGAAGATTCAGACTTTGGCCCGTCTCACCGAGCCGCTGGACATGAAGCGGCAGAATGGCAAGCCAGTGGGCAAGGCCTTCTCTTTCGGAGGCAGCTCAAGAAGCCAGGATCTGGTGCAGATCAAGCTGGCCATCCAAGCGCAGACCAAGCGAGCCCATGCCCAGGAGGCGCAGCTGTACAAGGCCACACAGACGCAGGAGGCGGTGACTGGTCATGTCCAGACCGCGGATAGGGGAGTGCAGGCGAATCATGAGTCCCGTGAGGGAGGAAGTAAGTATAGTTGTGGAGTTTCTTTAACTTTTTTAAACTAACATTTTTCTCTCCCTATCTTTTTCAGGCAAAATCCTCAAGTCTAATTCCCGGGCCTATGTCCCACATCGCGCCAGCTCTCAGGTGGCCTCGGAACGCCACAGCTTGAATCTGCATAGACGCACCCAGTCAGAGGCTCCGCCAGTGACGAACAAGAAGCTAGTTCCAGTGGCGGCGGAAAACAAGGCTGCTGCTGCTCCAGCAAAGCCTATACCCGCCGCCACCAAACTAGCCGAAGTCCGACCTCGTTACCTGGAACCCCGCAAGCCCAGGGCTGCAGCCACCAATGGCCATGGTTCAGGACCAGTTCGCAGTGCCACCAGCTCCAGTATACCAGCCAATGGGGGGAGAAAGGCGCCTGCTAAGAACCTGCACATCTCCTCCAGCGACAGCTCAAGGAACTCGAGTCCAGCGGCTCGCCGAGTGCAGCAGAATGGAGCACGGCTGGGCAACAAGTCCAGCAATCTCTCCATGGACAGCCTGGCTTCCCCAGCGCGTCGAGCCAAAAGCAACTCGCGAGGACCGCAGGACAGATACTCCTCCGATCAGAACTCCCTGGCGGAGAGCATGAAGAGCTCGGTCATTACCAACAAAACGATCTCACACGAATCGCTCTCCAGCAGCTCGAAGCTGGCCAAGATTCAGCAGCTAAATGGCCATGGAAAAGTAAATACGCCAGGCAAGTTGAAGGCCACGCAGAGAGGATCTACCGTGGGCAACAAGTCAACGCGGCAGCTGAAGCAGCAGCACAATGCAGTGGTGGCCTCCAATGGCTCCAGTCCCAGCTCCGTGCACACCACCAAGTCGGCCGCCAGTCGCCTGTCCTCGGTGAGCAGCACGCTCTCCACACGAGAGCTCTTCAAGCAGCGCTCCATTTCAGTGCCGGCGGGTGGAACAGATGCCAGCGGAGGAGGAGGAGCACCGAACAAGGGACGCCACAGCTTTCTTTCGGCCAAATCCCGCGAGATACTGGCCAAGCGGGCGGAGAAGAACAAGCTGCAACAGCAGCAGCAGCAACAGAAGCAAACCGAAGCTCCAGGGGAAGAGCAAGTGCAACTACGCTCTTCCGCTGGACCCCTGCGCTCCTCCTCACATTCCGCGGTGACCAGCATGCTGCAGCAGCATAACCTGCGCAACAGTCTGCCCTCCAGCATACCCACCCGGCGTCCTAACACTTTGCATCTCAAGAAGACGACAGCCACGGTGACCAATGGAGTGGGCACCACCAATGGGCTCACGAATGGATCCTACAAGTCCGCCCAGGCGGTCAAACAGAAGCTGGACCTGCTCATCGATGCCCAGATGGAGGGCGGGGCGCCGGCGCCCAAGGAGCGCGTAGAGTCCAAGCTGGAGCGTTCGAGCACTTTTTGCAAGGACAGCGCGGATTTGGACATGAGCGAGCTGCAGATTGTGGAGTAAAAGGAAGAGGAGCTACAAAATCAATAGGATGATGGAGTAAGTGTGAGCTGGAGAGGATGAATAACAACTCAACTAACAACCTTTTCTCTATCCTGTTAGGTTGTATTAAATATGACCCCTGAAAGGAAGAGGGATTCCAGCAACCAGAAACCAGAACCCAGAACCATAAACGTCCCATAAGGCAACACTAGTCAATAATCTAGCATAGGCAGCTGCCGCAGGAAGGATATTTAAAGGATAACGCATACTGAACCGAAGATGTTACTACTACCAACGGACAAAAAGTTAAATAAAATATTCCAAAAGTCCCCGCGAGTTCCAAGCCAGATTTGGAATCAAGTTATATAGCCGTTGAACCCTAAGCCAGCCCCACTTAAAGATATAACTATATATATTAGCTTATGGCAAGGATGGAGAGGTCAGGAAAACTGCAACAAAAAAAAAGAAAAACAAAACTGATGAATGAAAACAAGTATTTGGTGATATTATTTAGAGTGCGCTTTATGTTTACATTTAAATGCTAGCAGCAATATGTGCTTATATACCCCATAAACCAGCTCTCTACTCAAAGTACGAACCAGCGACGGCCTACTGTATGCTTTAGGCGCTTTGCAGGCTGCATTTAGGGTCTCCTCTAAGCTCTCTCCTTACCCCGCGCTTGATATGATATATACCATATAGAAGAGGGATCTCTTTATATATGTAACTTTTTAGGCTTGAACTCTTTTTTATACTGTTGTTTATTTAACTCGTAGTCGTACTCTTAACAACAATGGCGCATTACTTCAGCAAGGCAACCAAGGAAACGTCTCTTTTACACATAAATAATATTATTTCATATGATTAATTTTTACATTTTAATTAGTTTCGGTTATTATATACTTAGAACGAAGCAAACGAAAGAGTGTTTTTGTAAGCAAAGGCATTGATAAATTGATATATTGATAATGAAGTGCAAGAAGAAATAAATGTGTGTATTTATTAAAAGTTACCATATAAAACAAAAGGGGTTTTACTGTAGGGGATGGTTGAACGTTTATTTCGGAGCTCGTAAAATTCGTTGGCGTTTTACTAAAAGTTTTTAAAGAGACGTCTTAGATCTGACTCTCTTAAGTTTCTTTAAGGTTGTTCTGCAAGAGAAAGTGGTCGAGTTCCAAGCTCTCTTATTTCTATAGCTGCTCTCCGCTTTCATAAAAGGGATCTGGCTAGATTTGTGGTCATTGGAAAACACTGATAAGAACCAAGAGAGAAACAGAGAGCACCGCTTGCAGTGAAATTCACCGTTGGCCTTTTTATTGCCTTCTCTTCAGTAAACATTATCTTTATGTGTTGATCTATTAATAATTAAAATATAAAAAGCTTGGCTTGCGTTCATTCCGTTTCCGCACATTTGCTAATTACGCCCGAAACTGGGACTTCTACACTAATTATCATATCGCGCACTCGCGTTTCTTCGTGTGTATATACCCGAGCGATATACGAAACTGGAGCTGTGCTAGGTTACATATGGAATCTAGAGTCTAGACTTAGCCTAGGCGCGGGTTCAGTCGGAGGCGGGGCGGAGGCGAGGTGCTACGAGGGCGAGCTTTTGAGGGACAGCGCCCACTCGTTGAACACGTTGCGGCAGTGGATGACGACGCACTCGTTGCTGCAGTACTCGTCCTCCCAGTCGGGATTGATGATGGCCGGCTTGTTGCACTGCTCCCGCGTACACTTCTGCACCCTGGCCGCTTCGCTAAGTAGCTGGATCTGCTCGGGCGGCTGTGGTTGCTGTGGCTGTTCTGGCGGCTCCACCTTACACATCTCCACCTTGGGAACCACAAAGGAAACAACTGGATTTTCTGGCTCCAACGTGGCCTCCGTTTCGGACAGCTGCTGGCGATAGTCGCGTATGAGACGCACATAGTCCCGCTTCTCCTGCTCGTGCCGCTGACTATACACGCTCTTCTGCGTCTCATCCAGGGAGTCCCACATGGTCTGTACAATCACCTGCATCTGCTCCAGCGAGCAGGCGGGATTCTGCTGCTTGATGGCCGTCACAGTGTCGCGGAAGAACAAAGCGAATGGGGCCAGCGGCTTGGGAGGAGTCTGTGTCTGCTGCTGGGGAATCATCACCTCCTGCTGCTGCTGCTGGGGCTGCTGTTGCTGCTGTGCCGCCAAGCCCTGGGCACCGCCATATGTGTCGTACTCATCCTCATCGTCATCGTTCAACGTGGAGTGATCCAGGCTAAGCATTCTCCGCGACTGCAATGAGCGAAAACAAGGACATGGTTAGTTACGGCTGCCTTTCACCCATCCGATGGATCCGGGAGCTCACTAGAAACTTCTTCATCTGACGCGCAATCCCACTCGCAGAGTGAACAACTAAACTAATGTACAAATCGTTTGCCCAAGCACAGGCCACTTGTACGGAGCCGGGCTAGCGGGGGAGGAGTGTTCTCTGTGCTGTGTGGTAACCTGCCCGTCGTCTCTGCCTCTGCCGCTGTTGTGTGAGCGTGTGCGTGCCGTTTGCTGATAAGAAGCTGACGCGGCCGCTCTCCAAACGATAACCCCCGCCCAAAGGGGGTGGAGAGGGGGTGATTGTGTGCTCCACTTGCTGTTGTGTGCGTGCGTACATGCAGTTGGGGGGAGTCCATCCGTCCAGCTGGTCGCCAAAACAAACGCGAGTGCTGGGCGATTCGGATCTCTTGTTCATTATAAAACCATTACGGCCATCGATGCGCGGCAATTAGGGCGAGTGGTCGGTCGGCTGTGAAAACTGTTTCCCGAGTTGGTGGCTCCAAACCTCTGGATCGGATCGGATGGGATTTGTGGGCTTCCTTCTGTGTCTGCCGGAGCAGTCATACTTACTTGGTTGGAACCCTCTGCCGGCGTGTCATTCAGCTCGAAGACCTCGTCTCCGAAGGATGGCGTATGAAACTGGTTCATGGTGGCGCCTCCAGCAAGTCTCCTGGGCTTATTTACAAAAGAAAACTAAACAAATTTATAAATTTTTTTATTAGTTTGTGGGCTAATGTGACCGTATTGTGGCAGTTGAAAAATCATCGCCAAAGCAGAGCACATTTTGCGGTTTCCAGCACTGCTCAGCGTTGCCAGACCGCGCGATCCCGAAGGTTTCAACTGGCATGTAGCCAAGCAAACACTGTCTTCAGTAAAAAAAATCACCTTTTCGAGTCGACCATCTAAATTATTCATTCGTCATAGAAATCGTTAAATTTAGGGTTTACATTAACATGGCATGGACCACTGGTCGCATACTCCTAAAGCTACAGCTATCCTTGCAACGAGTCCAACGCCAGAGCCTGGCCTCGGCAACATCTGATGGCACCAGCGGGCAGAGACTGGGACCTTTTGGAACCCTCGAGTCCGAAACGGGCACAAAGCTCAATATGGACGGGTTTCCAAGTGCCTCGAAGGGCTCGTATATGGAGATTCTGTTTTCCAAGTGGCTGCAGGATCAAAACTCCATTCATGCTGTAAGGCCAATGAAATGTAGCCTTCAAATACATCTCACATAATTCGATTTATTATTGCAGACCTGGCAACGATTCTTCCAAGACCTTTTGGAGAACGATCCGCTTGCCAGTGCCAGTAACACTACCAGTGCCGGTAATGATTCAATGATGACTCCTCTTGGACAACAGGAAACGAAGATTCAGCCCAAGGTGGCAATCAAAATTCCGGAGAAGATGACCCAGCAGAAGCCACCAGAAGAGCCGGAAAAAGTCAAGGATGACCAGAAGGCTCCATTCCGCAAGCGCAGGACTCCGAAATTAAAATTATATCATAAATTTGCCAAGTTCCGTAAGCAAGAATCGTTCTCCAAGAAGACTGACCAAAGTCTCCATAGGGCTCAACGAATTCCTGGACCGAAAAACAGCCGCAAATGGCGAACCAAAGGAGATTCCGGGAAAAACAACACCGAGCACTTCAAGAGTTTCTACGAGGAGGGACTGAATAAAGAGAAAGCTAAGCCATTAAAGCGGAAGCCCGATGGCGTCAAGGATATCTCAAAGGAAAATAAATTGCCTGAGCAGCCCCAGTTGAAGCTACCATCAAGTCATTTAGGGGAAGAGGTTTCCTATCCAATGCAAAAGCCACCAATGCATACATTTGAGAGCCTGGAGGCCATGATCCAAGATCTGGATAAGGACACCATTAATATGGCATGTCCCGATCCGATCCACCAAGAGCGAGTGAAGAAAGTGCAACTTCGGAACGGCGACGAAGCTTCAAAACTTTGGAAAATGCCTTCAGATATGAAATCTTTTACGGATTTACCAAGAGCAATGATAGATCATCCGGAGGAGAGGAACAAGTCGGAGAAGAGCTCCAAGCCGGAGAAGAGCTCCAAGCCCGAGCGGATCAATGAGGATAAAGCAAGCGATGAAGCCGCTGCAGAACCTGAGCCCGAGAATCTCACTAAGAGGCAGCAATCTACAATCAAGAAGCCCCAACTGGAAGCCAAAAGGAAACCCCAACTGGAGGCCACCAATAAGTCCCAACTGGAAGCCACCAAGAAGTCCCAACTGGAAGCCATCAAGAAGCTCCAACTGGATGACAATTGGAACCCCTTGCTGCCTTCGAGGGATTCCTAAACAGAATCTTGAAAAGTTCAAAGGGAAGAATCACAAGACTCTTATAGTCTGCAGAAGGATTCTGGATCACTTGGAACGCTTGGGCGCAGGAGGAGCACACGGACAACGGGTCTTGGTTCTACGAGAATCCCCGAGTGGACGAGAACAAAACGTAAGTCTCTAAATGCCAAGGCTGGACCTTGGGCTACTCCCCCTTTGGGTGATTCAATTCAGGTGCGATTATCGTCGACGCGCCTTCAAAGTGTCAATCGAGGTGTGCGTGACGACGACGACGAAGAGTACTCCGCGAAAGCATCTAAGATCTGCCCCAAGAAATGGCAAGAGATGGTGGGCGGCGACGCCGTGTGACGCCATCTTTGGCGTTCACGGTGATGCCGATGCCGATGGCGATGGCTATGGCGAGATGGTGACACCCAAGCCAAAGGCATGCCAACAGCCACTGAATGTGTGTTTTTTTTTTGTTTGGGATTTCTATTTAATTGTTTTTGCTGTGAAGATGGGTAGGGAATTTTTGTTTTAACTTTTTTAGTTTTTTTTATAAAAATCTAAGGAAGGTCTATGGTTTTTAATTAAGTCTTTCAAAGTTTTGAGATTCAGGAAATGTAAAGCAAACAATTTATATTTAAAATATAAATTATAAATATATATTTAAATATTTCTGCTAGACTTGAACTTGTTAAAATGTGTTTCTTAATTCAATTGAAATTTTCTAATTAATTCTCTTGATTCATCCACAAACCTCTTGCAATTACTTATACTTTCTAGCATCTAATCATTGTCACTTGTTGACTTTTCTTATTTTTTTATTGGACACGAGCGTGTGCCAAGCGAATGTGAGGAGCTTGCCTTGCCCCAATGATTTATAGTTTGTGGGAGGTAAATTTACAACGGCCTTGCCAGAGTTCAGAGCTTGAGATACAGGTACATAGTTTCACCATGGAATTTATGGTATCTCCTAAAATAAACAATAAGCGTGTGAGTTCATGAACACTAGCGATACGATTAATACGATTAATTTTAATAATTTGTTGTATTTCGGCAATTGCGTTGTTAGTAATGGGGTCCGACCCGGTCCCAATCGAACGGCCTCGTGGACAGCGGACGGCGGACAGCCACATTGATGTTGAACATCGCATTGTATTTTACGAGCAGGGAACTTGGCACAGTTTCGTTAGCCAAGTGCTGCTCCGCTCTCTCCAACAATGGTCCTCTGCTCCTCCTTCTGTGCTGACCACTAATGGTGGCTAATGCTCCGCTAGATTTCTGCTCTGATTTATGGAAAGCACATAAAGACTTCTGGGGGAAAAATGAAAATAATATAAGCATATGCTGAGAGAAAGATACATTCGTATATATGCTTTCGCGTGTAACCACAGCGAGGACTCTTCTCTGCACTTGAAATCTTTGATGTTGATGTTTTGTTTCTTGCTCTTCATAAGTGTTCCCAACTATCGCTCGCACTCGAAATTCCGAACATATAGAATGAAATGTGTTTGTTTTCTTATTTTGCTTCAATTGCTTTTGAGCAAATATGTCGGTACACAAATAGAAAGGGGGAGAAACTATGGAAAAAGGGGTATAGGAAATAGAGAAAATAATAGGAAATAATTTTTAGGAGGAGAAATATCTGAGGATTAACCAATAGCTGGATTATCTCATTCTATAAATTATTTAAATATTTTTCATTAAAAAGGAAATACAAAGCTCCTTACC
>JAEIIL010023809.1:0-54455 GCA_018905715.1 Drosophila lini | reverse complement strand
TTGATATAATTTTCTGACCTAAATGCTCCCAATTTATTATTATTTAAATATAAACTTTGAATATACAAACTTTGAATATAATGCTTCAAGAGTAGTTTTTTTTTTTGTTTTGAAAGTTTATTTGTCCCAGCTTTTGCTTTTGTTTCATTTTCATTGTTTCTCAATGCGCATCCCAACACTGTTGTTGACACTTTGCAACACTGGCACTTGTCATGCGCAGGCGCAGCCAAGTTCAAGTTGAAAAAGTTCACTTCTTCATTTTGATATTACAAATTTGTGATAAACTTTGAGACTATTGTTCCGATGGCACTATCAAGCAACTTTAATTTGCGGTCGAAAGTGCTGGTTCATCCATTGGTGCTTTTTCAAATCATCGACGCCTACGAGCGGCGTCCCAGGGATGCCAACCAGGTGCGTTTAAAACGAATACACGTTTTAGGGTCACAAATTCATCGGTATTCGTTCCGTTTAGGTCATTGGTACTCTGCTGGGTCGCTTTAATAACAAGCAGGGTCGCACCGAGATCACCAACTGCTTTTCCGTGCTTTACAAGGAAAATGGCAGCCGCCTTGAACTCAATCTAGGTTATGCCTCGGACATGTTGGAGCTGAACCAGCTGAGCTTTCCCCATGAGCGCGTGCTCGGATGGTTCGCCACCGGGAAGGCTGTCTCTCGATCGGCTACCCAACTGCATGAGTACTATGCCAGGGAGTGCTCCGACGGCACTCGTCCGCTGCACTTGCTGGTGGATGCCGCCCTGCGGGGTCAGCGCCTCTCGATGCGCCTGTACTGCGGCGTAGAATTCGGCGTGCCCGGTGGCACCAAGGGTCTCATGTTCTCCATGCTACCCCTGGAATTGGCCAGTGGCACTCCCGAGTCGGTGGCCCTGCACCTGATGCAGAAGCAGAGCCTGCAGTCGGGCAACAAGCCGCTGGGTCCCATCCTCCCGGAGTTGGTGCAAGTGGTGGATGCCACGCGGGATCTTCAGCAGCGTCTGGATCTAGTGCTGCGCTATATAAACGATGTCCTGGCCCGGAAGCGGAGGCCAGACAATGGGGTTGGACGGGCTTTGCACGATGCCTTGACCTCGGTGCCCATGGTGGACGCTGAGAACTTCCAGCTGATGTTCAATGCAAATGTTCGCGATATGTTGATGACCATCACGCTGTCCACGATGATCAAGACCCAGCTGCAGATTGGCGAGAAGTTATCCGGAATGCAGGATCAGGATATGGAAGCTCACCACTCAAAGTTTAAGTACTGTTAATAAAGAACTGCACTGAATCCGGGGTATTCCCCGTTTTGGTAGTGAAAGCTAATGCCATTCTTATCAATTATTTACAGGTCAATCGACAATTGAGATTCTCTTTTGTATATGCTTATCAGTTTGAAAAGTTCACTTTCTTTTAAGCATGACTTTGATATATAGATTATACCTGAAATAACCCCTAAAAAACATGAATGTTTCTTAAAACTTTGCTTTTGTCTTGCTTCTATTGTCTGAAATATCAAAACACCCTGTTTAAGGTCATTACTTTTCCACAGTATATAATATTTGATGATCTCATAAAATTGATATTCCCATCTGAACTTTAGAATCTAGAAATGCCCTGATAATGAAATCATGTCGAAAACAAATGCTATTGCTCGAGGCTTCCCCCGTTGCCAATCTATATCCGAAACCCTTTAGAATGATGCAATCACAAAACAGTTTTTGCACCATCCGGTTCCTCTTAACCCAAACTTCCTATACCGCTGGTCAAAACCAAATTTGGCCAACTCCTTGAGCCCTTTTTGAGGGCCTAAAGTCGGCGGTGAATACAACAACAGGCAGAGAGAGAGAAAGATCTGGGAAATCCGAGTGCCATCCGAATGTTGATAAGGTGGCATTCAGAGTAAACAGAGGCGGAGGGACTCCTCCGAGATGCGGACCCCCCAAAATAACGTTGAGATAATAAAGGCCTTATCGCGGTTCAGGGACAGTCGTCGGTTGTCCGGCAGGGTAATCAATTAGCAGACACCAACTGCAAATTAGCAAACGTTGACGTTGACCGTCGATAGTACATATAGCCCCCGCCCTTTTCCGTTGATGCTGATGCTGAGGCCGGAATCACCGGGTGCCCCTCCCCTCGGTCAGACAGACGACTTATCACTTATCGCTCAAGTCAAAGCCAAGGGCTATCGGTGCGCCCTGTGCGGCCCCTCCTGATAGCCATCGCCAGCGGGCAGCGCTCCGATCGGAGCGCATCGGACCGGACCCTCAGACGTCCGAAGACCCCTGAGCCGAGCAGACGTTCCAAGTATTAGATCAGGGACGGACTACCCTTACATAAGCCCCAAAATTCGAGTGTCTATAATGCCAAGTTGTTGTCTCTTTCGTGCTTTTCCGGCTATTCAAACTTGAGTTTGTAGAAACTTTACAAGGACTACGCTCAGCTCTCAACCGTTGCCTTCGGGTATCTGTTCCCGGGCCATTTTCAATACCCAAGTATTATGTTCTCGCTGCTACACCACCCGCTCGTCTGCCGCTGCTGTCTGATAGAGCAGCCGCCGCTCTATCACAGCCTCCACGACGCCTCCAGCCATCTGGCCGCAGAGCTTAAGGCCCTGGCACCCAGCCTGCGCCTGGATCCCGGCGACAATCTCACCGATGTCATCTGTGAGCTATGCCTGCGCCGGCTGCACGATGCCCGTGACTTTCAGCGCCGCTGCGAGCAGTCCGAGCAGGAGCTACGTTCGCGTCACGAGCACTGGAAGCAGAGGGTGGAAGTGGGCGATGTCTTGGCCCTGGACGATGTGCTCGAATGCCTGGAGCGTGAGGTGGGCAGCCTGGAGGGACCGGCGGTGGCCACTCCCCTGCAGCCTAGCAAGCCAGTGGCCTATGTGGCGCCGCTTATGGAAAGCGTGGATTTTGGTAAATTCTTGAGGAGTTCCTCAAGTGAAACTTATTCAATTTCCTTGCTTTTCTTCTTAGAAAACCTGGACTTCCAGGACAACTCGCCCAGTCAGTATGAGGCGCCAACCTTTTGGCAATCCACCCTGGATGCGGGCAGCCTCAACACTCCACACCACCAACCTGAGCCCTTTGAGGCCGGTGGTGCTCAGCTGGAGCCACCCGTTTTGACGGAGACTCCCCTGGAATCGACTGCAAAGCCCAAGAAGAAGCGTACCAAGTCCAAGGCCAAGCCCAAACCGAAGGAGGACAGAACTGCAAGCTCACCCCGTTCCCTGCGTCAGTGCAGCGAGTGTGAGAAAAAGTTCACGCGCAATTTCCAGCTGAAGCTCCACATGACCGCCGTGCATGGGCAGGGCGAGCTGCGTTACCAGTGCGACGAGTGCCGCAAGACCTTCGCCTCGCGGCACAGTCTGCGTTACCACGTCAAGTCGGTTCACTCGACGGAGCGTCCCTTTGGCTGTCAGCACTGCGATCGACGCTTCGTGCTGCGCACCCAGCTGATGTCCCACCTGCGCACCCACACCGGCGAGACCAAACCGCGCATCTTTGCCTGCACCTACTGCTCTAAGACCTGGCCGACTAGGTCCGACCTCCGCACCCACATGCGCTCTCATACCCCAAACATGGAGCGGCCCTTCAAGTGCGATCGCTGCGAAAAGGCCTTCTTCACGCGGGGACACCTGAACTCTCACCTGCTGGTGCACACTGGCGAGAAGCCGTTCGTGTGCGATTACTGCGCCAAGTGCTACCAGAGTGTGGGCAACCTGAACAACCACATGGTGAAGCAGCACGCGGACATTATCGAGGCCCAGCTGGAGATGGAGCCCATCGAGAGTTGATCCTGGTCCCGAGCCCGGTCCTCGAGGCTGCATCAAGTATTAGGGCCAGGGGCAAGGCATAAGCCCCGGAGTGAGGTGCAAAACATGTATTTATTTTTAGGTATATATTTCGGAAAAATCTGATCAGATAGTGGATCCTGTCGTTGATACTCGGGTTCTTTGCTGGAGCGCTAGGACTCCTTGATTTTTAGCTTTTAAAGAGATTTTAGAAGTATGAAAACCATTGCAAAAAATATTATATTTTAAAATAATTGTTCTCCTTTATAATAAATAGAAAAGGCTAAGCCCAATAGTATCCGGTTTTAACTATTTTAAAACTAAATGGGTGGATTTAGTGATAAAAATAATTGCAATAATCAAAAGTCAATGGGGGAATCCAAGACTCTATAATCACAAGTTAAGAGCCTAAAAATATAAAATAAATAATAAAATACAAAATAATAATATCTAATAGTAAATAATAAAATAATTATAATATAATAAAATAAATAGATGCAGCACGAAAACTGTTGTTCAAAAATATCATATGGCGTTACACACCTTATTATTATAAGATTTCAAAAACATAAAAAAAGAAAAAGAGACCTTGGGTTCCTAGTAGGACATGAACGGGATTACAGGGTATTTTCTTTAACTGAAAAATAATTTTAAATATGGGTTTATTCAACCCCTCCACGAGTCATCTGGCCTATTCATTAATTTTATCCAGCAAAATATTTAACTTTAAACAAAATGAAACGAATAAATAAATGACTAATATCAAAAATACAAATTTTAATAAAGAAAATAATAACTTAACTAACTTAGCATTGAGCTAATTGAATGATATTTATTATTATGTTATCTGCCATAAATGCATGAAAAATGAGTTTAAACGCATTCCGGGGATAGAGTTTACAGATACAGATAGATACAGTACACCCAGAATATACGATCACATAGCAATTTATTTTGTAAAAATAGCTCTTTTTATGCATTAACAAATTAGAAATGTTTGCCATTTCCTTTACATGTAACCTCTTTGTTCCATTTCTAGACTCATCCATTAATGAATAATAAAATGGAATTATTATTGCGCAATCGAGGATTTGACAAACATTTCTACCGGCCGGCAGTCTTATCTCCCGTCTCAATGTCACAATCCGCAAGCATTTGATTGCCAAACGGAGCTTCCATCAAATACTGGCGAGGTGAAAGCGGCAAGGCGAATAATCAAAACCAAAGGTGAAAAAATCAAATAACAAATTTAAAATAGAAATCGTGCAAAAATGTGGTATAAAAATAAAAACAAAGCTATAAATGGGCTGTGGCAATGCATTCCCAACGGAACATATTTTTAGAGCATCATAAATATGTATTAAACTAATGTAATAGAGAATATTAAAGCTAAATTTATTTAATTACAAACAAAAAAACAAGAAAGCTAACAATGATCTTATCATCTTATATTTTTTTACGTTTGGGAAAAAATTTCATTTATTTTGCAATTAATTACTCACAATCGTATCTTATTTTAAGCCCAATAAATTTTGGAATTTATGAAAAATATAATATAAAATAAGAAAACATATATAATTTAAATGATTGAATAAAAATTATAGAAAAAAAAACTAACAACAAATATATTACTATTTAAGAATTTCTCACCCACCGTTTGTTTGTTCCTTTGTTCTTAATAAATAAATTTTAGATCTCATGGACAAAAAATTTTGTAGGGGAAAAAAATCTTTAAACAATATTAAAAAATACACAAACAAATATATTACAAAAAATCAACTAAATGTATTCAAAAATCTTTATAACAATTTATTACCTAATATGTATATTTAACTTGAATATTTTTAGCTTGACAAATTAAATAAAAAAAGGTTTTAATAATATTTTGTAATACGGAAAACTAGAGGCGTATTATTTTAGTATTTTCGTGATAAATACGTTTACAAAAATAGAATGAATGTGAACCCATGAACCTACGTAGTATAAAGGACCCCAGTTTAAGTTCAACACTCATCTCGGGTGCTTATAAAACCCAAATCAGGGCTTATCGCCGACGGTCTCCGTCTATCTCCACGCGTGAATGGGTCTATGCCTGTGTGTGTGTGTGTGTGTATTAAATATAATAATCAAATATGTATACAAATGATTAATATTAAAAAAAAGGAACGATTGACAGAGTGGGGGCCAGCGGAGGGCCACAGCAAGATTGTAAAAAAAAAGCGCAAGTAAAATTTTCCAGTATATTATACAAAAATGGATTACCTTTATCTGTTCACGTTTCCACAACTAAGTAAAAAAGATCCCTATGCCTGAGATTATAATGGCTTAGAGATTGGAAATCTAAATATTTACAGGCTTTAACTACGAGGAATTTAAGTCTACAGTTCCATAATTAATTTTATAACTTTAATAGAAAATTTTTAATAAATTGAAATTGCAACCAAAAGGGAATTAAGTGTTTTTCTTAAGTTGATAAACCCGTTTAAATATAATGAAATTATCTATGAATTGTAAAAAAATAACTATACTTATCTAAATAAAATTATGCATAAATAAACAACATATAAATACGCATATATCTTGAAAATTAAGAAAGAAGTAAGTTGGATTTTTTTAAGTTTTATGATTATTTTAAGACCTAGAATTTTAGCATTTCAAAATTTTACAAAATAAGAATATAATAGGGTATTGTTGCCTAAAAGTACAATATTTTTAACAAACTAACTTATTTAAATTTCACTTCCAAAGTATTCCAAATCGTGTGTTTTTCCAATTCACTACTCAAGTTTAATCTCAGCTCAAGCCAAACTTAGACTTGGTGTAATTATCAATGGCTACCATCAGAACAAATGCCCGACTGTCTGACCGTAAGATGCCGAAGCGTGGAGCTTGATAGACCCTATCTACTCAACACCACTACAATTACTATATAAATGCCCACTGAAATTTGGCTGGTGCATGGAATTTGCTTTAATTACACAAACAATTATGCACTTGAGCTGCTGAAACCTTAAGATCAGTTAAGTGTTAATCCAATTAACTTTGATAAAGACGGATACAGATTGACCTGGGTTAGTACGGACCGCTGGCCTAGGTCGGTGATAAGTCTGATGAATGTGATTCATGCTTACCGATAACCTTGTTTGAGGTTAGGCTACATATACTACTAAAAGAATATATCTCCTGGCATTTCCGCAAGTCGGGCGTTACTCAGTCGTAATGTTTACACATCCGGAACGTGATCGACGAACAGTAGCGCCTCTCGAACAAAAAATGGGAAAAGTCATAATGGCAAACCATTTCAAAAGCATATTCTAAGGATTTCGAATCTGTAATCAAAATACTCTTAGGTCTTTTGTTGTGGAAAATATGAGCATTCAAAGTTGAACTCTTTTTCGTTTTAAGTGCATTATAAATATAGGAAAATTGATCGGGTTTCAGATAACATTACACAAAAATTATATACCCAATGGTCATGATTTTTTTGTTTTTTTGACATTATTCGATTATCTTATTTCGTTCAAGATTTACAATTTTTCCAATGCAAAATGAGAAAAGGCGCTACTGTGCTCTCTAGGCTCTTGATTGGGGGACTTGTTTGATTCCTAAACTGTATCCCGTAGTTTCCCGCTATCGGAGAAAATTCACACAACCCATTGGTGGGCGGCAGAAAGCTTAGCTGATAATTTCAGAGCGAATTGCTCATTTGAAAATAAAATAAACGAATAGAAGCATTTCAAGCGTTACAACAGCATGGACAAGCAATACAACATGGTGCTCCGCAGGGGCATTCGCAATATCGAGAAGGGCATGACGATCTACGATGAACAGCTATCGGTGCTGCGCAGCAAGCTGCACAAGCAGGGCGTGCAGCTGGCCAAAACACAGAATCTCTTGGAGGAGCAGAAGAAGCAGACGCTGGAATATGCCAATCGGTTGGAGGAGAAAGACAAGATGTGCGAGGAGAGAGCTTGCAATGTCTCTACCCTCTTGAAGGTAAGTGAATTTCAATGAATTTAATCCCAGAATCGGCATTGATTTTTCTGTGACTTGGACTTGTGCAGGAGCTCAACAAGTGCAGGCGCGAGGCCGCCGAGCATGACATGCAGCTGGCCGAGAAACAGGAACTCTTGGAGGAGAAACAAAATCTCTTGGAGGAGCAGCAGAAGCAGACGCTGGAGTATGATAGTCGGTTGGACGAGAGTTACAAGAAGTACGAGGTTATAACTCGCCGGTTCTCCACCCTCTTCCAGGTAAGTAAATTTCAATGGATTTAATCCAAGACCAGGCATTGATTTTCCTTTGACTTGAACTTTGGCAGGAGCTCAACAAGTGCAAGGCCGAGCTGCAGTTCTGGCGTTCCCAGAGTCCGGCCATTCCGGCCATGTGCAGTTCGTGCAATCAGGAGGTGACGCCTGTAGTGCCGCCAGGTCAAGTGTTCGTTAACCAGGGTGTTAAACCGGAGCATAGCATCATCCTACGAGACACTCGTCAAATCCAGTAGATATTGGCAGAGCAAACAAAACAGATAATAATTTAAATTTAATTTTCCTTTTTTTTTTTGCGGCAAAGAAATATTTTAATTTTTTGTTTTTTTTTTTTCTCTTGATTCTTAGTTGTTATCATCTATTTTTTTTATTCCCCAATAATTTTTTTGGTTAAAATAAATACATTAATTGACAAAGTAACAAGGAAGGCCAACATAAAGACAAGTCTAAATTACAGCTTTTGGGAGCGATCCACGTCAGCCAGTGGCTTCTTCCGCTCATCCTATAGGGTGACGTCGTCGCAGTATATCCGTCGAGCGGGAAATTATCCCACAAACAATCCTGCGGAGAAACAACTTAAATCGTGGAAAGATACTCTCAAAACGAGGTATGTACAACGAACCTGTCTCCCGGGTTGCCATCGATGAGATTCTGTTGGTTGCCAGCGTTTTCCAGGTAATTGGCACTGACTGTTATAACGATTGCCCTGCCAATGATGTTCCGCACCTCCATGATGGGATCAAAAAAACGACCCGAATGTTGCCCAGGTTGTAGTGCGAGCCAACAGAGGCACATCCTGAGGACGCTCTCGTGAATGTGGAAACCGTGCAGACCGGGCGTCAAGCCATCTACCACCACTCCAGGCTCCCGAGCCGTAAGTGGCAACCACTGGCCTAGGTCCGTGATAAGTCTGATGGATGTGATTCATGCGAAATGATAACCTTGTTTGAGGTTAGGCTACATATACTACTAAAAGAATATATCTTCTGCCATTTCCGCAAGTCGGGCGTTACTCACTCGTAATATTTACACATCTGGAACGTGATCGACGGAGCCTGCGTCTCCTCCAGACATTGACCCAAATCAAGGCTTTTGTCTCAGGCTCCATTGGAGTTCGTTCTTTCTTCTCCAACCCCACATACAGACGTGAGGTCTCAGATTCTCAGTTTTAGGGTGGGGTTCAAACCCACCTTTCTTTAAACAACGATCGAAGCGATCAATGATCCAAAGAGTAAACAGTCTTTGTTTTGCGTTTATGTGGCTTATCTTCCAGATTATGTTAAGGTCACAAAAGACAAAAAAATGAAATATTTAAACGTTTCCGATACGGAATTTAGACCAGTTAAACTATACTTTAAGGCAATTTATTTACACCAACAACAATTTAGTATGTACATAACACTCTTAAAAAATTGTACCAACCATTTTTCAATCCCTGCCGGAATCCCGATTGAACAGAAGACGTCCCAGCTGTACCTGCTGCTGGGCATAAGAGTTAAGTACAGGTGGATCATGGCCTACAGAGACACCGATGCCACCACCTTCCGGAGTGACCGACTGGCGGACCAGCTCCCTTAGACTCGCCGATATTTTGGCGGTGCGGAAACGATCTTCGTGACGTCGCTGGCGACACTCGACAAAGCGCTGCGATTGATGACGCTTGCGCTGTATGTCCTCGCGAAGCTGATCCCTCCGCACCCTCTCCTCTTGCTGACGCTCCCGCCAGTGCTCCTCGTGCTGGGCCTGTTCCACGTAGTTGTCGTGCTGCAGCCGCTTCAGGTACGCCTCCAGCAGCTGGCCGCGCAGCTCACCGGCCCGCCGCAGCCGCTGGGTAAGTCGCATGCAGATGTCACGCTTGCGCAGCGTCTCGTCCAGGTGCTGCTCTTCCTGCTGGACAGTTACTGCCTCACTGCGACGCAGCTCCTCGCAACGTCGCTGACAAAGATTCAGGTCACGCTCTAGCCGCCTGGCCTCCAGTCGCTGCTTAGCCGCTGCATCCTTGGCATCCAGAGCTCCCCGCAGACGCTGTAGCTCGGCCAGATCGCGCTCTGCCAGGGCCTGGAGCCGCGCCTTGGTCAAAAGGTAGTCCTGGAACTGCTTGTCATGCACAGCCTGCTTATATGCCTCCAGTTGCTCCACGCGGAGTAGCTGCCGTTCTAGACGTTCGTTCTCCCAGTATTTTCGAGCCAGCCAAGCGGTCTCCTTGTCGGCGGCCTGCTGGCTACGCTTGCCCGCCATCCGATTGAGTATCTTCTGGTCATGGCTGGGCACCTGTTGGAAGGCAGCACGCACTGTCGGGGCCAGGCACAAGTTGGCCATTGAGGCGCAGAGCGAACTCTTCTTGGCTTGCTGCGAGCCCAACGGCACCAGGGCCATGTTGTCCCGCGACTTTGACTTGGCCCTTCCGGTGATGGACAGAGCGGGAGCGTCGTTTAGAGGGCCTAAAAATTGCTGTGTGGGGAGTGAAAAAAGAGGAAAATTAATAAGAAATGTGACTTAGACTTAATATAAAGATTTTCTAAATTTATTTTAACCCCAGAACCTACCCCTCCTTGGCGTACTTACTTTAAGCATTGCACAATCCCTTTGAGCACCGCGCCTTTGACGTGCCTGAAGCTTGGGCTCCACTTTCTGGCACTGCTCCTTCTTCTCCCTGGACTCGCTTCTGTGGCTACCCGCGCTCTTCGACCGCCTGCTTCTGCCAGAGGAGGTGGAATCCCTTTTCAGGCAGTCTGCCGATCCCCGCCTGCTCTGACCACCAGACTTCCCCTCCGTGGGTGAACGGGAAGCACTTCTTTGTCGCCGATGGCTACTGTTGCTCCCTCTGCTCTTGGCACTCTCCCGGCACTGTAGTTGCTCTAGGACCTGAATATCCTTGTCCAGCTGCAGCAGCTCCTTCAGACTCTCCTGCCGCTGAATGCCCGAACTGCTGCTGTGGGAGCTGTAGCAGTCGCAGTGGCAGATCTCACAGCAACTGTCCGCCAACTCGAGCTCCTCCAGCAGCTGCAGGTGCTCAGCTTTCGACTGGCCATTGGCTTTGCTCCTAGCCCGTGACTCGCTGCGCCCGCGGCGCTTTCGCTTGGGTGTCATGGTGTGTTTTTTGTTGAACTGCAGGTGTTCACCCCGTATTAACGGCTGGCGGACCAAGTCCAACGGGGTCAAACTCTAAACTGGCATCCAAAGTGGATCGTTCGTTGTTCGGGATTTATTTTGATGCCAGAACGTAATCAACCCAAATTCCAGCACCCTGCTACCTGCGACCTGCGTCCTGCAGCGATATTTCCAACTGTCTTGTTTATTTTTTCATTGATTGGTCATACGGTTGTTGTCCTTGGCAACGCCACCAGCCCACCGCGACCGAACCCTAACAACCCCTTGACAGTTTTAGAGGTTTTGCCGAAGGTATTTCTGTCTGCATTTTGGCCTTAAGCACAGGGAATGCGGAAATTAGCGCCGTCAATTAGATACAGAAAGTGAAAGGTCTCGGAAAAGTGGTAGGCAGCCCACAAAAAAAAAAGAAACACAAACAAAACAAGGACACGAATCCTGTCCTATTCAGTCAGGCAATGGTCTTGTGGTACGTTTTGTAGCTACCTTTAAGCACATCTTTAAAAATCCAAAAATAATAATTGTAATTACACATTGTTGGGGGTATATATGTATATTTAATTTATATTTATTTAAATTCTTGTACACAGAGAAGTATATCTATATAGCTAATAATTAACACTTGAAGGATAAATACAATAAATTAAACAAAAATATTCTTTACATATGAAAACGTTTGCTTTTTTCATTTTGGGACGAATGGAGAAAATCTATATATTTTTGCTATATTCCTGTTCTATGTATATACATCCAACTTGAACATTTCTAGCTAATAATTTACAATACCCGCGAGTTAATCTAATACTGCAACTGCACAACAAATCATAATATTAACAAAAGTTACGACAATAACATGGTATACATGGAGAGTTTAATGTATAATAAGTAATATTGCTGTTCACTGTGTGAGGTTAGTTGAGGTTGAATAGCTGTCTATTCAAAAACCAACGGTATCGAGGTAAACGGAAGCACCGGACACGACGGCTCCAGCTGCAGGGATGTGGCAAAGCAATCAGCCGATGCATGGAAATCACCCAGGATCTCGATTACTTTGCCCAAAGCAAACCTGTTGAATAAGTTACAAGTGTCATAAGATAGAAATCAAGCTCATGAAATCTTTAGCTTACCAAATTTTGGGACAACTTGGATCCAACTTGGCTGCATCCTTCAGCATTTTCTCAGCCAGACGGGGCTCCCCCAAGATCAAATGAGTCTCGCCAAGAGCTCTCAAAGCTTCAATATGATTGGGATTAGCGGCCACAGCATTGAGGAAGCATTGCTTGGCGTCCAGCCATTGCTCCAAGTAGACATGAATCTGCCCACGCTGCAAAGAAAGAAACATTAATTAGAAGAGCTTTCGGAAATATTAAATAAAGAAAAACAAGAAGTTTCTATAAGTAGCGGAGCAAAGGGTTGTTTTCGAGATTGAACTAAGAACTTTCAACTTTTACAAATTAAAAAACAAATTAATTTTACAATTAAAATTTTAAAATATAGAAACTTGATTAGAAAAAGCACAACACCACTTACCATAAACATAATCTGATGGGAAAGCGGATATATCTGGGAAGCTTCATGTATGCAGTTGAGTGCCTCGTTGGGCTGATCAATACGCATATAGACATCAGCCAAAAGAAGCCAAATCTGAACGAAAACGATATATTATATATAATTACAATATAAGCTAGTGGAACTCAACACCCACCTCAATTTGTAGCATCCAAGGTCGCCTTGGTCCTGGGCGCTGTGTGAAGGAGCTTAGTGAGCTGGCCGCCTCGCTGAGGGCTTGTTCAACGCGCGAAACTGCTGCCAAGGAAGCAGCATACACCGAATCTTCAAGGGTCAAGAGAATTGTAACGAAGAATTGTAATTGTAAGTATAATAATAATAATAATAGTAATAGTAATAAATAAGCACAGGAGAACCTTGCAATAAAAGACAAGAAAGGAGAGGATTAAAGCTACTCCTAGCAAGCGGAGAATATTTTTGTATAATATTAATAAAAATAATATAAATAATATTATTATTTATTAATATAAATAATATTATTATTTATTAATACCAGACTACAAAAGGAGAATGAAGAAATGCAGCAAGCGCAAAATAATTAAACAATTTCAGGTCCAACGATTACATGCTTGATATACAGAAAAACGAGTATTCAGGGATGCCACAGAAATTGCTATGGAATTGAAACCATTAGAAACAGGTAACAAAAATTAAATAAAATATTATTAAATATTAAATATAAAATATAAAATATGTTAAAGTAATTTGGGTCTTTCTAAATTGTAATTGTCTTTCAACTTTTAAAATTCAGTGTCACACTCTTAAATTCTATTACTGTTAATTTCAAATGCAAAGCAATTTCTTTAAAAATCGCTAAAGCGAATTGAAAATAATAAGTAACCAAAATATAAATGCAGGAGTAGCAAAAAGTTTGGTACTATCAAACAACTTATGGCAAGCTGTGTCAATCCACTTCGATTCGCATGCATTCTAGCTCAAAAATGGTTTTTAGCCAAGGGTGATTCTTCCCTTGGCAAAACTTACAATCATTTATGTTATGTACAATACACACACATTCCGCAGAAGTTTGGGATAGACGAGTGTATATACACACAGAACATACACATTATTAGAGAGAGATAGAAAGAATTTGATAAGTCAGAGATGCGGGTTGGCAGGACGAGGTGGCTGGGAGCCAGGAAGCCTAGGAAGTCAGGAAACCGTATAGCCTTACTTGAATCCTTGTCAGACATCTGCGAAGAGTGAGCCAGATGAACGCCGCTCTTGGTGTCGGAATGCTTCTCCTCCTCGCCCGCTAACTGAGCCTCGTACACGTCCCGCCACACGGCCAACATGTGCTGCACGGTGGCTAGCGCCGTTTCTGCATCTTCCAAATGGAGTTGTAAGTGCGCCTTGACGTGGAGCAACTGCAGGTTTTCGGGGAACTCGTGCAGCGCATCATCCACCACACCCAAGGCCTCTCGCGGACGCCGGGAAGCGGTCAGCAGCAAGGCAAACAAGTGTAGGCATGGCGCGTGCTCCATTCGCAGAGCCAGGGCAAAGCGGATGTGAGCCAGTGCTTCTGTCAGCTGTCCCAGAAGTGCATACTGTAGCGACAAATAGTACTCGGCCAGATGATCGTTTCCGTCCTGCTGCACGGCCCGCTCAAGGGCCTCCAGGGCCAGCTTGTGGCAAGCATCGCGCTCGCTCTTTAAATTCGACTGAATTGCCAGTTGCTGGTGTCCAATGCCCACGAAGAGCTGGCTACGGGATGGCCGAAGACCTAGAAGGAAAAGGGTTTAAATGTCAACTTATTAAGGATTAAATAAGCCAAACTTACCCTTTACTTCCCGCTTGAGGGCCTGATGGGCGTAATCTAAACCCTGCTTGACCGTCTCTAGGCTCTCGTAGCAGAGGCGAGAGGCCAACAGGCAGGGCAACGGGTCGCTCGGGGTCAGCTTCATGGACTCCTGCAGGACTCTCAAGGCGTGCGAGTGCTTCTCGGCGGCCATTAGACTCAGTCCGTACTGGCGCCACACATGCTGCTCCCCGAAGCTGAACTTGAGAGCCTTTTCAAAGGACTCGTTCAGTAGTTGGACAAGGCCCCAGCGCACGGTAGCCAAGGTGAGGAGATCGTAGACGGCCGTCACATTGCCCATGGCGTGCTGACGAGCCTGCTTGAACTCCGGACTCTGTGACAGAACGGTATCCCTGACAGCTAGAGCCTCGGCTATGAGCAGCAAAAGGATGACCTCCTCCTGCTGATTGCGCGGATTAAACTGTTGGCGGGCCGCGTACTTGCGAGGCTTCCACAGCTTCTTCGAGGATCCTCCGCGCAGCGTTCCGCCACCGGACTTCCCAGCGAAGGGCGGGGCATAAATCGTACCGGACACGCCCCTTAGCAAAACCTCGGCGAGCTGGCGGGCGAGCGTTAGACGCAGAGATTGGGTGGCCCGCGTTTCAATGGCATTCAGCATAATGCGATACCGCTCGACGGCCTCCTGCAGCTTTTCGGTTTTAATCAAGACAATGGGTGCCCGCTGCAGTGCCGTCTCGAGGATGGCACCCATGCGGCGGTTGACCTCCAATCCGCTAGGACCGCTCGCCGGAATGGTGCTGCTGATAGCAAAACTACTGCTGGACGGCTGCACGCTAGAGGCGTTTACGTTAAGCGTGGAACCGGCCGTTGAGTTGTTGGAGGAGCTGCTGCCACTAACAATGTCGTATTCCTGCAGGTATAGCAAACCCAAATCGGAGGCGCGCTCAAAGCAGCTTATCTGGGGACAGCAGAGGGTCATTGTAAAGTTCAAGAGTAAAACGGGAATGTTCACTCACCATTTCTGTGTCCTTTTCCGCCTTCTTAAACTTGGACGACGGTTTCGACGATGTCTGCTGCTCCAGGCACAGTCCCTTGATGGCATACGACTCGGCCAGGATCTTGAGGCTACGCCTGTGGGGACATTAACAAATGTTTGTGGCATTAGTCAATTCTCTATCTTGTATCTTCAGTTAAATAACTTACAGGGTCAACTCTTTTTCGGCCAGCGTGTTGAGCTCCGCCTTGACAAAGTTTTCCAGGCTCTGCTCATACTCACCGCAGGCGAAGCACAGCTTGGCCAGCAGCAGATAGGCGTCCAGAGCGATGCCTGCCTTTTGGCCGCTCTCGCCCAGCGCCAAGTTCAGGTAGCGCCGGGCCTCGCCCAAACCAGACTTGGCCCGCCCAAACGTTGAGTCGGGAGCCACAAGTGCATTCTCCTCCAAGTAATTCTCCAACCGGGCTTCGCCCACCAAGAAGTTGGCCAGGCATTCTGCACCAAGAAAGAAATTTATGTATGTCAGATAAGCGCTCCAGAGATCCTTAATCCTACTCACCGTTGTGTGGCGAACCCGTCTTCAGTTCGTCCGTCAACTCGATGACGCGCTGCCATTTGCCCTCACTGCGACAGCTCTCAATTAGAGCCTCCACTTTGGTGGTGTTACGCATGTTCCTGTTGGCCATCCGTTCGTCCGTCGGCCAGGCAACTGGTTGTGTGCGTTGCGGATGGAAGTCTTTGCTTGCTATCTAGGCTTCGTGGGGTCTGGTTCCGCTGCTTTCCGCTTATAGCATTTTCCGCTGCTAATTGAATTACCACGTAAACATTGAAATTTTTCTTGTTTTTTGCTATTCTTCTTCTAAAGAGACAGGGTTGCCAGATAGTATGAATAAACATATGGTCAAACATGTTAATCGATATCAGTATTTTTCCATATTTTTTTAGTATTTAATCTACTAGTCTTATTCAAATATCGAAAGCAGTGTGACCGTTTGGTGATAAACTTTAAATGCCCAAGTTTTAAAAATTTATTTTGGTTTTATTATTATTTTAGTTTTAGTGTTGTCAATTTCTTCAATCGAGTTGTGTGCGTTTCTCGTCTCTCATAAATTGCGAAAATTAAATTAAAATATTAAATGAATTAAAGGTGGATAATAAGTGATTTGAACAAATTTAAGAGCATTTCGTAAAGTCTCTAACGGCCCAAAGTGCGGACTTTAATTAGCGGTAAGTTACGCCGACTTTAGTGGCTAAAAGCACAGACATCCCTGCAAACATGCGTATGCACATACATACATACCAACGCAGCACACAAATGTGGCCCGTGCAAATGTGTTTGTGACGCTCAGCTGTTTTTGGTGTTCTTTTGTTGTTGCACAAGCAAAGCAGTTAATATCCGAAAGGGACGGCTAGCTCAGCTAGAGAATCGACAAAAAGTGAGAGTGATTTCAAGCTGTGTGTTTCCTAATGTACTCTTCAATACTCAATGGAAAGTTGCCACATTTCTTTTTTTTTCAAGTTCAATTGCCTTTTATTTTCCCTGCCAATTTCACGCATCATTTGGGCAATCAAATATGTTTGGCCTGCCCCGCCCCCTCTCTCCGCCAGTCATCTGTAACTTTTATCGCGTGCCCGTCAGATGTCAATGTTAATTGCTGCCAGGTTTCCATTTTTTGCGCTCTTTTCGCTTTTGTTTATTTGTAGCTTGTCAAAGCCCTGCAAAATGGGCGTCCCATTAGCGATTCATGGCATGTACCAGCAATAAAATAACAAACTACACAGCCACATAAAAAACGGATGTTTAAGCGTTTTCAGATCAAAATACCCTATCTCTATGCATTTTGGCCTATTGAACACTCCAGTAGGTGTACATTTTTAAGGTTAGAATAAAGTTTATTATTCAATAAAATATACACGTGCCGGTTACCGGCTTAATATTCAGCTGTCAAAATACATTCACACTTGTTCGCATATATCTGCGAAATAAATAAAAATAAAATAAAATATCAAAACATTTATTTTAACAACAAATAACTT
The DNA here is from genome assembly GCA_018905715.1 of Drosophila lini. Taxonomy (NCBI): domain Eukaryota; kingdom Metazoa; phylum Arthropoda; class Insecta; order Diptera; family Drosophilidae; genus Drosophila; species Drosophila lini. The sequence continues at coordinate 36,928 of JAEIIL010023809.1, read as the reverse complement.
CGCTAATATTTGGCACAGTGAATAAAATAGGTTTATTTTATTGGTAATGAAACTGAATGTCTCTTTTTATATTAATATTTAATATTTTAATAACCATTTTAGTCAAGTGTTTCCAAATGAATTACTCTCAAAAGAAAATCTAATATTTGTTAGTCTGTTGGGATACTTCCTTCAATAATTAGGGTATCAAGTCTACTAATTTCCTTGTGTATTTTGTTGTGATTTTTTGCCATTCTTCTAAATGTTCCCATAAGTGTTCAATAGAATTTAAATCCTGAGATTGTGGAGGAGTTTTGGACCATTTAAATGCACATTAAAATAAGCGCTAAAGAGCATTATGGTCCCCCGGCTTGCCTGTGTCCTATTGCACTTCTCTCTCTATTTCTGTTCCCTCTATTCTCTCTCTTCTTGAATCCCCCATCCCACTGCATCCCATGGAAGTGGGGCAGCTGAGAAATTCTTTTAAACGCGCCAAATTAAAAGCCAAGGCGAATCAAAACAAACCCCCTAGGGGCCCTCGTTGGGTCGCAGGGTGGCAAACGTGGGGAAGAGGCGGAAAAGAGAGACGTTGCTTTCGTCGCGGTTCTGCCTGCTTATGACGTAATGACAATAATTACAAGGCAAGAGTTGATGGCAAATAAATGGGGGAAACGGGTAATGGATAAGAGAGGGAGCCAGAAGCAGCTGAACTCAGGAGGCGATGCTTGAGCACAGTGGGCCCATGAGAGAGTACACCAAAAATAATTATAATTTAATGGAATTGTAGAAATGGTAGAAAAAAAAGAAAAATATTCTCACTAAAAACTTAGCCAATTAAATATTGTTTGTTTTGTCATCTTCAACCCTTAGAGAATTGTGTCATCGATCTAGATCTCTCAGAACTTCGGACTTTTACGGACAGATTAAAATGACGCTATGTTATATTAGCATAAAACCATTTGTGAACCAGATAAAAGATTAGACAGCGCTAATAGCTAATAATCATTTCATGAAAATTGTGCAAAAATAAATTATAAAATTCATAGAAAAAAAGGCTGGAACATCTGCAGATTCTAGGTAAAAGCTGAACATTTTAAAACTCCCGAACCACTCTCAAGCCCACTGTTGAATTCAGTTGTTGTTGGTGAGCACAGGGAGCCTTTGCGGTGGCAGCTAGGTGGGTGGCGAGAGGGAGACCTACAAACAGAAGGGGGAAGTCGGAATTGGATGAAACCACCGCATCAAAAGCACCCACATGCACATGGCGATTAAGCGCAACGGTACTCAAATGCCTCCGCAAAGGAGAGAGTAGGACAAAGAAAGAACTTGGCAGCCTCCACCGATGTGCCCCCTACCTGCACCTGAATTGAAGGGAAACTCGCATTTAATTGAAGCTGTTGGAGTTTATAACTCTCGTCTCTATTTTTTTCTCTCTTGAGTTTACGTACTCTCTTAATTTTAAACAAAATTTCAAAGGCCACATTTAACATTGTTAAATTAGTTGTTAAAATTGTTATTGCCACTTTGCTGGTGCTATAATTATAGATACAAGCATACATATTTTTTTATTATTTCAATGTGCACACAATTGGGATTTTCTTCCCCCTTTTTGCCACTCTTCACTATCCCAGTTTTGTTTACTTCAGTTGCTTGTTCTTAGTTGCTGTTTTGTTGTTGTTGCTGCTGCTGTTGGAGGCATCACGTTATGCGCCTTGTTTGCCGTTTGCTCCAGTTGTTGTTTGTGCGATAGTATTTGCCAGCTATGCTTTGTTTTTGCTTTTCGGCTTGTTCCTTTTGGCAAACGTCAACCAGCTTACCTGAGCACACCGCTTCGCTCCCATTACCCTGCCACCTGGCAAAGGTCTCCTCGCTAGAAGGCGCGCACTTTTTTCCGCGACGTCACATTGACAGCATTTGCCATGGTGTATTTTCTAATTCATTCGATCTTTCACCATTTCTAAGTTTTGTGGGCTCTGTCTTTAGCTCAAGAAATTTTATGTTTAATGCTTATTGAAATAAATGCAACAACAACACCAGCATAGTCGATCTAGCCATGTCATGTCTATCTAAGAAACAGCATCAAAGCTGTATAATTATAAAAACGTTATTGCAATTATCAGTCATATATCTTTTGTCAATTATCCAAATATGTATATACTATTTATGCACAAACAATGCTTGAATTGAGCACCGGGTATCCCATGGTCGAGTTTTTGAACTAAAGTTTATTCGTCAAAGCGTTCTATTTTGCTTTGTGTTCAAGTCACGCGCAGTTCGTTTTTGGCTTAACTTTGGCACGTATGTATATATGTAACCCTTTCATACATATGTATGTACACCATTTTTTCGTCATCTGAATGTGTTCCCGCTTCCTTAGAGCCTTTTCCCCGGCTCGACCCCTTGTATTCGCCATTCGTTGAGAAAAAAAGGGGGCGCACTCTTCTGACACGATGTCAACGGCTTTGGTTTCATTTCGCTCTTTAAGGACATTTAACTCGAAGCATTAGCGGTACAGCTTCCCTCTCCTCTTGGTCCCCCTTACTGACCTCATTTCTTTGACTTGGCAAAAGCCTAGAAACAACAAGATGCCAAACTATGGTTCTGAGGTCCCAGCTATTAGATACTTATTAGTGTATCTTGTACGTATTTTATAGGTCTTGGTTAAGATTAAGAGTTATGTTATCAGCTTTAATTTAACCAATCTTAATTAGGTATTCGTTTACTGATTTTGGTAAAATATTATCTAGACTTAATTATAATTTTAATAACCCCGTAGTATTGTTGTCTGGTCTTAAAACGTTCCTTTTTCTTTACTTATAACTTTTTTTTTGGCTTGAAGTTTTTCCTCAATGACGTGCCAATTACTGGTTCGAACAATGTTCCCCATTTAATATTGTTTTGTCATCAGATTTTGTCTGTTTTTTTTTGGCAAGTGCGAAGCGTAAACATGGCATACACTTTGTTGTTGCTTCCATATCTTCCATATGCGCACACCCACTCGCAGTCATACATACATTTAAACATATAATCTCACAAGCATTTCAGTCAGCATCCAGCAACCACGCCCACTAGCCGGCCCCTTTTTTTACAACCACAGTGCGGATATCAATAAAGTTCGATTTCGTGTGTGTGTCGTTTAGATGTATGTATCTGTGTGCGAACGTTTCTGCTAGTCATAAATCAAGTAAAACTAAACAACGGCGGAGAGATGAGCGAAGCGAAATAGATTTATGTTTGGCAACGCCAAGAAGTGCGTTTTTCCAATATCACTGATGTCCCGAATAGACTTTCTCCTACAAAAAAAAAACTCCATGACACCCACTTTTCTTATCAGGCCAAAAAATTGTATAATAATAGATACAGTGCACACATGCATGTACATATATTTGTCCATCTATTCATAAATATATAAATGAAATTTAAATTACATTTTTAAATTTAAATAGTTGTTGATCACACCTTGTGACTAATTAGACGGAGGTCGGAAAGTGGTTAAGTCATAATTTTATTAAATCAAGTTTTTACGGGAAATTTCATCAATAATAATGAAGTTATCTTAAATGGTTTCCTCATTCCGCTTTAACTTTTCCATTTCATTTCAAACTACATCAACAAGATTTCCCAGCGTAATTCATGATGGCGAGAACGACAACAACAAAAACTTTTAAAAACAGCAAAGTGAAAGAAGCGAAATGAAAACAATGCGCGGATAAGTTAGGGAAAACAAAGCAAAGCAAAGCGCTAAGGAAAATCTGAATGAAAAGCTGCTTGCCCTCGAGTGGGCGTGGGTAGGAGAGATGGGGAATAGAGCGTGGGCCATCGATGAGGCGACGCTGGATGCCAACTAAAAATAAAAATTTATATGCAAAACAATTTGGAATTTTGCTCAGAGTTTTGACATTTTTTTTGCTCAGCTTTTCTTTTGTACAACTCTTTGCGAATATAAATGTACCATTATGCAGTATACATATGTACATACATAGTACATGCATACATATGCTTATAGATCTGAAACATATTTATATCTGTGTATTGCATTAAACATTTTTAGTCTAAAGGCAGTGTGATGTTTTTAAAGCCCAGTGCCTGTAGGGTACCAGGGTAATATAATTAGTAGTAACTCAAACCATTTTTTTGTAATAGCTAAAAATTAAAAAAACATCTTCAAAAATATATATTTTATTTACAATTCAATGACTAAAAAGATAAACTTACAAATTTTATCTTGTGTTTTAAATTTATCTATAAAATTGTGACATGAAAAAGATAAAGAATAATACTAATAAAAATCATTCGTAATAACTATAGATTTCTTTACGTAGTCGCAAAATTGCTAAATAGGCAGTACTGCCAGGTTTGCTCAACATTCCGCTCTTCTCTCTTTCCCAGCTGTGTGTACTCACTCTGACACAGTCATCGGTGACTCTGTAGTTGTAGTCATTTGCATTTTTATGCGACGACGTCGCTGTGGCCGCTGGATATTTTGCAATATTTCTCTTCCCCTTTTTTGTACGAATTTCTTTTCAGATTATTGTGGGGCTTTCGGATCAATTAAAATTGCACTGCGCATTTGAGCGATCGATGATCAAGCCATTCCCCCTTCACATCTGACCTTGGCTTGTGTGGATTTTATTAATGTTTCACTTGTGGCGGCCACTTTATCAAAACAAAAATGAAAAAGATACATTGGAACTTTGGAAAGTCGAAGTTTGTATGCTCTTGATAAGCAACTAGTACGTTTTACAGCACAGTTTGTGGCTTAACAATACAATAAACAGCACTCTGTCATTCTTTAGCGGTCAGATCCTTTTCAAAAGGGGTTGAGTGGTTTTACGTTAAGTTTGTCTGGTGAAAATGTATCTGACAGATAGATCTATGACGTGGAATGGATTGGGATTTACCTTTAGTTTTTTCTACATCAAAATTGTGTAGAGAAACAATTCAGGCAGTTATTTTTAATTTGTAATGATACTATTTTTATTGCTTATGCATCTGTGTGCATCTGTATTTATTTTTCGCACAATGCTTTTTGAGTTCTCAGCGGGGGCTGGTCAACGAACCTGTTGCCGTTCGCCTTTGCTAAGAAGTAAATAACAGTTGTTAGTTTTTATAATCTTAAAAAAATGACAAGCACAGCAGTAGTACTATATGTACATACATATGTATGTACATATGTATGTATTGTTTCGTATGTGGGGCTAACGCAGCCCGTTCGAGAGATCAGAAATGATCCCGAAGAGAGCGGTTACAGTGGGTTTAGAAAAGCACCGGCCGTGAAATTGTTAGCCAGGCGACAAGCTAGATGCACTCATTTCCAATTTTTTTTTAAATTAGAAAAAGAAACAGGCACAAAACCAGTCAGGAAATGCAGACTCAACTATTCAGAGGAGCGAGCGGAGGTGCACAGTGGGAAGAATTGAAAAAAGTCTTGAATTCGATTATTTGTATTCCTTCTTTTGAGTAACTTAATGTAATATTTATTACCAATCGAACTCAAACGTTTGAGTAGCTTTCAGTTTCTAGACATTACTAAAAGAGTACGGGAGTAGAAAAACTGCAGATACTGTAATACCTAGTAAGTTGCTGCTCCTGTGGCCAATGTACAGCATGAAGTCCCACCCAGCAGGTGAAGCTCCCCAAAAGTCCTGGTTAGGAGGGGTTTTTCCAAAAGTATGGCGGCGATAACTTTTTTACAACGATAAATCGTGCTATGATGGTCCGGGTGAGTAAAGGGGAGGCAAGTGCGATATGAGGAGAGCATAATCTTATGCTGAAGCAGTGTGCGTCTCGTGGCCACTGCTCTGGCTATGTGCCACCTTAAGCCGCTCTTTTCGCTCTCCATTTTCATCATCTGCTCCTTCTCGCCATTTCCTCCCTCAGCCCACCTCCTCTCACCGTGTGACAATAATCGCAGACCGCTCGACGTTTTCATGTGAGTGCTTATCACATTATGGCTATTTATAGTTTCGCTTGCAATTTTTTCGCTCTTTTGGCTCTTCTTTCCACTTGTTCTGCGGTTATATTGTTGCTATAGCTCTCAATTATGTTGCCTTTGCTGCTGTGTAAGTTGACAGCGCTGAATTTATGCTCAATATACACAGCAAAAATTAAATTCAAATAGTATCCTTGCGCAAAATTAATAAGAAAAACAATTAACAAGAGAATTAAAAAACCTTCGTTACTTAAAAAATACATACATATAAAATTATCAAATCACAAACTGCAAGGGTATATAAATTATTATTAAATAATTATTTTTCTTTTTCAACTTTTTGTTGTAATTCAATGCTTTGGGTACATGATAGTTTACTACTTTTTCTTTGCACGTAAAAGAACAAATGCTTAGGAGTCGTTACAATGTATCTAAATAACTTCACGGTCTAACGTGTACGCGGTCCATAACGAAATTAGACAATTCCTAATTGGGTTAGTGTGTATTGTACGTAATTTATGAGAGCTTGCCGTAAAGTGGCCAGAACAAGAAAGCTAATCAGAAAGTTTTCCACCATCAGTGCTCCACCTCCCCAATTGCTAGTTACCGAAATAATCCAATTAGCTGTCTCACGGCCAAAGACAAATACGAACGGCACTTTTTGTTTATAAACAACTTGCACGTAACCCCACCAGAAAATTATTCACAATATAATATATTTTCCATGTGCAGCGAAAAAATGAGAGTTGAAAAAAGGATCACACCGTGGCTGCTGCAACGCCGCTATAGCATACAAATCTCAATTTAAAACAATCAAATGCAATGGAAAAGATAAAAACAACACAAAAACATAACGTATCAGGGACAAGCAAAAACACCACATAGAACAGCGAATTGTAAATACACTTTGCTGAAGATTTATTTTATTTTGGAGTATATTTAATTTTTTTTGAAGGTTTTAAGTGAGTTTAATTTCATCAAACATTGCTAAATTATTTACATACTTTTGTGCTCGATAAACAAGGTGAACTGATGAATTCAGATACCCTACCATATTGCGAATACCGGTATAAAAACGAAAAACTGTAAACAAACGAAATATGCTGGGAGCGACACGCATATGTACATCCATACGTACATACAAGTCGATTTTCTGACAGCGATGGCGCAATACTTACACACAATCACAAATACACGTACGAAACGTTCCTCTCTCTGTTTGTTCACCACACTCGACGAAAAGAGCGGGAGAGACAGTGAGTCAGTCGGTCAGTGAGACCGTCAGACGCAATCGTTTCATATCTCACGGGAGCGACGAACCGTCGCGGCGTTCCGTCATTCCGTTGTTTCGTCGCTGTTCCATATCGTTCCATGCCAACGTTTTGGCTCTCCAGCGTTTTAAACTCTGAGAAAAAGAGAAGAGAGCCGTAGAAAATGAGCGAAAAACATAAAGAGCTCTCCGAAAAAAACTAGCGAAAATCCGATTTGAAGTTCAGCAGCAAACAGTGCTGCCACAATCTGAAACACAAATATTGCTACATATAGACATACATACATATTTGATAAATAAATATCTCAGAGGTATTTAATAAATGGTAAAAAGATAAAATTAAAAAAATTTAATTTTAAATTATATTTACATTTATATATCTTTAAATTGTAATATTTGAGCAAGTGGCTGCACTGGTTGTGTTCAGATGTTTCAGGGAGAACATCTCTTTCTGCGTCCTCTCTTTCGCTGCGCGACCAGAGTTCAGTGTTGCCACTTTAGTTACTTAATAGCAAGAAAAGGCTGGTAAAAATAGTTATATGTAATGTTTTGGATAATTTTAAATAATTCATTGGATAATAATTCATATGCTACGGACAAATAAAAAGGCTATAGGAAAGTATTACTTCATAATTAAAAACCCGACAAATCCAAAAATTAAAAATAAAATTGTTTTTTTAAAATCAGCTTTTTTCTTAGCTATTTCCCCTTTGAATTTGTCTTTTTTTTAGCTGTTTTGTTTGGGTAATCTAGCTTGTTAGCTCAGAAAAGACATCACTGTTTTTTTTCTCTCGAGCAAGACGGAACACGTTTGTTCTCGAGCGGACAAACGAAAATTACAAAATTGAAATCAAAATCGTATTGTATGAAAAAAAAAACGTGGCTGTAACATTGCGAAAATGGTACTAATAGCGATTTTCTGAAACATGAAAAAAATCAATTGAAATAAAGTGAACTAAACAGTGAACATTAATAATACAATAGTGAACAAACGGAGGAGAGAAAATAACTGAAACGGCAACGCAGCTGCTTACGGTGGAAGTGACAAAGACCGACGGCAAAACAGTAGAGCGGATAAAATTAGTCGTGCGTAACGTAGTGACTACAATAAACAAAAGATTTTATAGCGGCTAATTAGAAACGTTAAATATTGTAAGTATTGCTGAAAAGAGAGGTGATTTCCCCTTCCCTTTTTCGTTGCGGTGCGAGTGTCAAAATTGCAGTATAATGTTTGTATGTGCGAGTGTTTCTGCCTGGCAGAGAGTTTAAATAGCGCACAAAAACAACAATTAAAGATATTTAGCGAATGCACCTCTTCTTCTGATTCGCAAAGACAACAACAACAATCGACTTTTGCGACATTTCAACGCAAAGAGCGCACAGTGGGACGAGGACGGTCAATAAGTGGACAAAGTGAAGTGTTTCTCCATGTGTTCACATTCAACGAGCTTGCAGACCACTGTGGGAGAAATAAAACGTAGTGGAAATGAAACGAGCGGCGAATGAACGGGGCAACAAAAAGAAACAACAAAAACAAAGCAGTGAGCAGCAAGCGAAAAGCAACAAAAATAAAAGGAAATCCTATAAATAACAGCAAGAAATATTTATCAATAGCAGATAGAGGTGCGGGAAAATAATTAAAGCAGTGAAATTAAACCGTTTGAATGGAGGATTTGGCAGGCCACATCAGAGATCTGCCTTATTCGATATCTTAAATGGTTTTTAATTAGTGATTATGTGCAAAGGTACAACGTCATGCTTATGGCGAGACCATTAAATTAATTAATATTTTCTGGATTACAGTCAACCTGTGACAAAGTAATACATACAAAAATCAAACCATTTTTATATCACTAAAACCGCAATAAGTTCGCAATTTTCCCCAGTATCTTCATTTAAACAAAAAACACCGCCCACTCCAAGACCCCTCCCCCACAAGGCGCTTTGGCTTGTTTCAATTTCATTAAAATGTCTGGCGGCAATTAAATTTGCATAAATTAGACATGGCAAGCGCATTTGCCTGTGTGTGCCACAACCGAATAGCAGAACGAAAAGATAGAGAGAGAGAATCGAGTGGAATGCTGGGATAAAAAAGTTAAACAAAAAAAATCACATTATGTTGAGTTTTGTGGCAACGCTACAGCCAACCTATTACAAGACGGCAATTTTAATAAAACAAAAATTTTAAAAAGTTTAATAGGCGATTAACAAAATGTGTGTGGTGTAATGCATTGGTCAGAGTTAATTAAGGGGTTGACCCATGAACGACATTTTTTTTAACCTTTTTTTTTTAAAGTTTTTTTCTGAAACCCAGTATTTTAAATTTTGTACCACGTTTTAAGTAAATTATTAAGTATATTTAAGATATTATTAATGCATGTTGGTCCTTGCGGAAGAGATGCCCAAGATTAACTTATTTAGGGACACCATCTTTAATCTTATTTTTTTTGTTTTATCTTTTTATTTATTATTATTATTTATGCCTAATACCTTCATATTTTATTTAATAATTTCTATCCCGTCTGTAAAAAGCCATAAAATATCCATCTTCAGTGCAAAAATACCTACTAATAATAGCCTAATTCGACAATAGTTTTGCTCCAGAGTGAACGGTAACGACAGTTCGTAATTCGACTCCAGGCCAAAATGATTTTAATGAGGTAGAACCGATTTCTAATTAAGATCTCCATTACAGCGCCAAACGAAAATATGGCAAAGTTTGTTAGGGCAGACCCCAAAAAAGCAGATACGCGGCATCAATGGAGCAAGACGGAGAGATGCACGGCAAGGGAGCGAAAAGAGAGTGCTGTCAGAATGAAGCTGCTTAGCGGCGATGGCAATAACGAGTTTAAAGCTCCACTAGCTTTGAGCTCACTAAACACACAAGTAAACGAACACATATAATCAGCGGACAGACAATACAGACACACATACGCGAAGTGGATGCTATGGCGTAAAAGTTCTACACTTTTATACTTTTATTTCTATACGCGTTGGGCAGTCGAAAAATAATCGCATTATGATAAGGAAAACAGAGCGCAAGCGTCTCTCTATCTCTTTTCCCTAAAAATATGTGTGTGCGGCTGTGTGAAAAGAGGTAACTGAAAAGAACGAAAGTTAGGCGTTATCGAAACTTTCGTACCCTTGAAATCAGATGTTCCCAGCGCACTGTCAAAGAAATTGAAAGGCTCTGATAATGTGAACAAGCTAGACATAACGCCCAGTCCAAATTACGGACTTCTTAATCTGGCCCTAAAATGTAATATACGGGTTATTAACCGAACGTCAAACAATCTCACTTGGGGAAACACTTTTTTTAACAAATAGTTTATCTGATTAAAAAATAATCAATAGTGATAAATTGGGTCGAAGCAAAGATATAGGTGGAACCTTCCACAGATAAGGATAACTTTTCACATATAAAACCCAATAACTTTTTGCGAGGGTATAAGACAGGACAACAGATTTGGAAAGCCAATCCAAAAAAAAAAAAAACAAAAGCCAAGTTGGGGAGCACACAATTTATATTTGCTTTTAATGCCTTTGGTCTTGAGCTGCCTTTTTTGCTGCCTGCAAACAAATAAAACTGGTTTTCAAGTCAATTAAACAACAAAAAATATACAGAAAACAAAACGAAAAAGCAGAGCTTCTCTACAAAAAAGGAGCATGGAAAACAAGGGCAGAGAAGAGTGGTTGTGGAAGAACAACTTTTCCAACGATCAAAATAATAAAAATAAATTTTAATGCAGCAAATAAGAAATCACACAAATGTCATTTGTTGTGGTCGTAGTTCTTGGCCTAACTGGTATTCCAAGGAGTTAAAATTCCAATTAGTGACAAAGAAAAGCCAATGAAATATATTTTGAATTGAGACGAATAATTAAATGCATTTATTGTTTTCCCTGCTATGGTCGTTCAACGCACTCAAGCACTTAATCATCTTAGCTAGAGTTTATCGCTGCAATATTCTACATGCCATGCTGTTAAATCATAATCGCCCACACAAATTCTTTAGAAGTAGCCATCATTTGCTGTTTTCAAATGGCTTTAAATAAATCTTGCAAAAATATTTTAGTTCTTTCAGCCTTTGGTAGGCCAATGCGTTCATTTTCTAAACCATAAATAAATTAAATAATTGGATAAATGTATCAAATGGAAAAGCAAAAAACCATGCAAAGCGATATGGTAAAGCCGGAAATTTTACTCACTTTTTTTACATATAGGATTTGAAATATTCGTCAAGCCGTTGTTGTCTGTATGGGCTCATCTGGCCGCAACGGGCTTCTCCCATTTTCCGTACTGCACACTCCCGTCTCACCAAAATATCGATTTAAAAAGCTCATGTCTAGTTTAAGGCCTCAGAGTGTGTGTGGTTTGGGTGCCAAAATATGCCAAAGCAAACGCGTACAGGCATGGAGGCAAATTTCACCTCAAAACTTTTACTCTGTTTCAGAAATGCTCGGCAAATGAACGGAATTTCATTGCAAAAATATGACTGGGAATGCAAAATTCCAAAATAAATAAATATCACAATGATAAAACTGGATAAAATGACATTTAGTTCTTCCAAACTTAAATAAAATGAAATGGAACTTAAAATGTTTGCGGAAAAGGTACAGAAAATAAAATTAAAGAAATTTGGCGAACAAGAAAAAATAGTAGTAATATGCTTGAACGACCAAAACTTACTGGATTTTATACTTTAACTTTAATTTTCTTGAACTTATCTTTCTTATAAACTTTTTGAATCGTCATTAAGCTTTTTGGGTATTTTACAGAGATTTAGTTGACTCTATACCTGATCCTTGGGAACGAACAAATATATATAATCAATAATAATTTTGATGCTCCTATTATTTATTATCTAAAGTTTTTTCCTCACACACTTCGAAAGTAACGTGCCAGACAGGAGTTTTAACTAGTAAGCCAGTTTTCCAATAATAAAAAAGTTAACTAACTTTTTATCTATTCAAATTATTTCGTTTAAATTTTAGGGCTCGGGTTTTAATTTCTTTAATACTTTTTTACTTCTACCCCGTTCCTAGTTGGTCTCCGTGTCCTTGTCATATTTCGTTCCCATCAAAACAACCTGTGCACCAAATAAGCTTAGCCAATTTATTTTCCATAACAACTGTGTACTGGCTGCCGGATACCAAAACAGAAAAAAAAGAAGAAAAACATGATGGAAAATTGTGCAAAATGCTGTTGCCCTTCAACTACCAGAAAAATAACGAACGTCGACGCCGACTCTACCGAAATTGGCACAGTCAACGCGCTAGACGCTCCCTTGGTCTCGTGGTCCTTGCTCCTTTTCCCTTCTCTATCAGCCTGCATTATATTCATGTTGGGTAGGCAGGCGGTAGGCACATCCTTTGTTTGCAGCAGGCCTATTCGTTATATTGTATAACAGACACAACAGCAACAACAAGGACGGAAGGCAGACTCATCTCGGTACTTCAGGCGGCCCAATTTGGGCATGCTGGAAGCATTCAAATTTTTTCGAGTATAGAAATGAAGATGAGAAATATCTCTTCTTCGCTTTTTCTAACTCGCGATACCCTTGTTGTGATATGGAATTTTGGATATGAAAGGTTTCATGAAAGAGCAAAAGCACGAAAAAATTAGTTTACCTTGTAATATTATCGGGAAGCCAACATTTTGTACCTTGCGGAAAGAGTGTTTATTCGAATAAAGTAACTCAGACATCAGAAAATCTCTATAGAGGGTCTTCTTTTAAAATCTAGTTAAATCTTTAAATTGTTAGGCTCAACTCAAAGTTAAAAATTTTAAACCTTAGATTTGTAATTTAAGAAATAGAGTAACTAGAAGCCAACTAAAGTACTTCAAGCTTTGCAATGTTACCTGTTTGGTTTTGCCTGCGGCATATTGAAATTAATGTAAATTTTTTCATACACTTGCGACTTATTGGGTTTCGTTTATTTTTATTTTGCAAAAGGTGGGCTCTGCGGCAAGAAGAGATTCGAGGGTAAAAACTTGTTATTGATTTTGGGTGGCCGGAAAATCAGGGAAGTGTGGGTTGTGTGAATTTATGTGATAATGAAATACCGTTTTTGAGCCTCGCTTGTATCTCGTTTCCTTTTCTTGATGGTATTAGTTTGATTTTGCTTGGGGTCAGGAAAGAAAGTCCTTTAGATTAGCAGTATGTTAACAACATTGCCAAAGTAATGTGATTTTTTGAAGTGAAAAACAATTATATAATATACAAATACATCAATTAACCGTTTATGAGCAAAATAAAACGGTGAGTGGCTTGCATTCGTGTATGTGTTGTGTGTGTGGGAGGAAATGCCGATAAATCTTTAAACAAAATCGTTTGCAAAATATATCAACATTTTGCGGAGTTGATTTTTTTTTGTTTTTATTTTAACTTTTACTTTTATTCTCAGTATCCAGAAGTTACTCGAGCTCTAAATAAACTTAATTAAAGAAAACTGTTTTTATTGTAAATTTAATTAATCTTTTTCTTTTTTTTCAGAAATATCCAATCAATAACATTGATATTTGGTAAGTCTAAGATTAATTATACGATTCTAACATATTCTAACAGTAATAGGAATTGAGGCACGACAGCAAACTTAACAGCTCAGGCAAATGAAACATTATATAGCTCGGATTATAGGATTTTTAATTATAGAACAAAAAAAGACAGTAATGTTAAAAAATTTTTGACCAGTTATAAATACATTTAATTTTACTTAAAAAATATAATTTTGATATGCTTTATTTTTCCGAGTGAACAATTTTGCGTGGATTGGTGTGCGTTTATTAGCTTTTGTAACGGTCCCAGGACGCCTCCGGCATCCCTGACACGCAAGGAGCAGCGACGATGCGCAGCGTCTCCAAGCGGAAGGCGGATGTCGTCGGCAAGTGTAGACATATTTTCTTAGCAACTTTTCCCACCCCTCCCCCCTGGGTGGATCCCCTCCTAGACCCTCCTCTTCCCCGCCTTGCTATTTGAAACTTGTAGCAAAGTTGTGTTGTTGTATCGTCAAGTCAATGAGCGTTTTTTATATGCGTACACATGTATGTAGGGGACGGAGGGGGCGGAGTGGAAGTTTGTTTACTGTGTTTGCGAGAAAATAAAGTTGCTCGACTTTTGCTTTCCCGATTCTGGGCCAAAAGTGTATTAAGTCTGTGGTATATGAGTGGGCCAGGCAGGAGATGTCTTGGGCTTGATAGGCGTGTGGCACGAGTTTATGTGTATATATGTATATATAGCTAAAGCTGCAGTTTTAGTCACTTTAAGCGGATTTCGCTGTAGCTAAAGTAGCTGAAAGTTATGTTAACGATTGCTGTGTGTATATATACTTCGGAGGACCTCAAAGTTGGAGGAAGGAATTTCGGTTTGTGACTGCTCAAAAAGTTTGTCCGCGCTGGAAAAAAACTGGGGGCATCCAAAAACTTTATAATTAATATTATTGTTGATTAACTGAAATGTGACATTTATTAAGGTGAAAAGCAAGAAGCTGGTGCTAGTTGGCTTCAAGGGATGTTGGAAAATTGTTTAAATAATAACTTTATAAAGTGTCAGCACAATGCTTTATGATTTGTAAACTTTTCTTTGACTTGTGCGTGTCCTTGAGTTGACCAAAGCACTTGACAAAGAAACACAGTGCACATTATCCGGTTTTATTACATATATGTATGTATGTATACCCCCACCTAGCACACACACTGGCATTCTCATAAATTCTCAACTCCAAGAGGCAATAAATTCAAGAGAACATTATTATCGACGATAAATGAGCAGACGTGGCGAGGAAAGGCTTTTCCATTTAAGGAACTAACCTTTAAAAATCATGAAAAAAGAAGCAGAAAATCTCCCCCATACGAATTGCGTGACGTTAATGAAGCTCTCGCCCCGCCCTCAACCTTTGCTGGACTCCCAGCCATCGACATTTTTCCCCCACTCCCTGACATTTTCCCTGAGGTGTAGAAACGCGTGCACTTAATATGTTCGACTAGGTAAATTAGCAAAATTAATAGTAAATGTGTGGTAAAGAGAGGGAGAGAGAAAGGAAAGCCCTGGAATTTTAATACGCGGTTTTGTTTATTATTAAAGCTTAAAAGAGGATATACTTTGCTGGAAGTATTATAACTTTGGCCAGATTTTTAAATTTACATCTATTATCGAAACGGATCAAATTTAGTATATTCTCATATCTCAAATTAGTTTGATATATTTTAAAAACCCACAAAGTTTGTCAACTTTGTGTTTTTGTGTTGACTAAATTGTCAAATTAAATACATATGCCATGTTATTTGGCAGCAACTTTCCTGTTAATTGTTATTCCGATTTCAAAAGTTTAAGCACAGACGGCACCAACCAGATCTAACTTTCGAAAGAACCTGTTTCCAAAAACCTTGTATTTTCGAATAACGCGCAAACATGGGCAACGTGTTGGCTTCTTCATCAGGCGGACTCTTGTCGGATTTGCCTCCACCCCCTGGCGCAAGCCTCCCGTCTCACCTAGTGAAGGCAATGGAAACCGAGGCTATAAAATCGGAGCTGGAGAATCCCGGTACGGTCGAGGATCTGCACAGTCGCTGTCGCGAAATTCAGGCTAATGCCTTCGACGGCGCCAAGATCATGCTAAACAAGGGTTTGAGCAATCATTTCCAGGTGACGCACACCATGACCATGAGCTCGGGATCATCGAATGGCTACCGTTTTGGAGCCACCTATGTGGGCACCAAGCAGTACAGTCCGAATGAGGCTTTTCCGGTCCTGATTGGCGAGATCGATGCAATGGGAAACCTCAGTGCGAATTTGATTCACCAGCTGACGGCGCGATTACGCTGCAGACTCGCTACACAGTTCCAGGACTCGAAGTTGGTGGCCACACAGTTGACGAGCGACTATCGCGGCAAGGACTACACCATATCGCTGACCATGGGCAACCCGGGCATCCTCACCGGATCTGGGGTGATTGTGGGTCAGTACCTGCAGGCCATCACTAAGCGATTTGCTCTGGGAAGTGAACTAGCCTACCAGTACGGTCCGAATGTGCCAGGCCGCCAAGTAGCAGCGCTGTCCGCGGTGGGACGCTATGACTTTGGGGATTCCGTAGGGTCCTGCACCCTGGGGCCGTCGGGCGTGCACCTGACCTACTACAAGAAGGCCAGCGATCAACTTCAGATAGGAGTCGAGGTGGAGACGAATGTACGCATGCTGGAGTCCACGGCCACCCTGGCCTACCAGGTGGATCTGCCCAAGGCGGATCTCGTATTTCGTGGAAGCTTTGATTCCAACTGGCTCATTGCGGGTGTCCTAGAAAAGCGCCTGCAGCCGCTTCCGTTCTCCCTGGCCATCTCCGGACGCATGAATTACGTAAAGAACACCTTTCGGCTGGGCTGTGGCCTGATGATTGGATGATTGACCTAGTCGTACGAAAGAGTTGTAATATGACGGAAAACAGAAGCTATTTAGCAGAAATAAGGATAAGTTAATGATGTTGTTAATGTTTGGTTTCTAAATTGGAAATTTATACGTATGTGTCGAGTCTATGCTGTTCAACTTTAACCAAATTAAGGAAGGAAAATTTAAGAATATAATCTGTTTTTGCGGCCTTAAATTTAAGCTTAGTTTTTGTGTAAAGGTAACAGTTTAAGGAGGTCACAACTATTTTAAAGATTGCTGAAATTTTATATGAAAGTATAGCTAAATTTATTGAATGCTTTCGGAAAATAACAAGGATACTTTCATACTATCATTTTTCTTTGGCCAGATAAAGGAAATGGAAGCTACCTACTTAGTGCTACCAAACTCGTAATTTGGCTTTAATCGCCGTATGGTTAGTCACATGACCCATGACCTATGACCCGCATTCTTACAGCATCGTCGCCATTACAGTCTATACAAAGTGGTGGCTCTGCTTAAATACTAAGAGTTAAATGGATTGTGCATGGCGTTAGCTGTCCACCTTCCCCCACATAACATGATATATTGAAAAAGTTAAGGCCATTTCTCGATTTGCGAAAAGCTTTGAATATTAGGGTTGCACTGTCGCAATTTCCATACAAAAAGGAAGACTATGAATAGGTTCGCCGCCTCGGCATAAAAGTAATATTACTTACAAACAGTCATTTAAATTCAACTCTTAAGTATCTTAAGTTTAATATTTATTAAATCTAGGAAAAGGCAGCCCTCATGGACTAGAATTTTCCCCTCTATGTTAGGAAAACTTTTTGTTGAGGTTGAGTTTAGTGGACATGTGCAAGTGTAAAGAGTCTCCCATTTACGCACAAACCCATCTGGCAGGGGGATATGTCCTTGGTTCGGCTTTGCGTGTCCATCCTACAGCCTTGAGCTGTCTGTTCTCCTTGCACGTCTAAATTGTGTATCCTTGACATCATCAATCAAGAAGTATACAGCCTGACAAACACCTACATATTCGAGGGGCAGCATTCAACCTCAAAATACTACTTATTTGATTATTGCTAAAATACCCTTGAATGAGGATATTCTATTATATTAAGGGGGAAATATTGTTTATAACTAATTTTTTTTATCATCTCTGATTCTACTTTTAAATTTATTTAAAGTTTCGCGACGACTGCTTGACTATTTCTTATAAAAAAAAATTTACGAAAAAAGACCATATTTTGACCGCTTACATGTATATCCCCCCTTAAAATGTACTATGTTTCGAGTTGCTTGACTTAAGGGGGAAAATCTTTTCTTTAACTTATATTCAATATGTGATTGAGAGGATTTTTTAAATGTTACCTTGCAGGTATATTAACTGGTAACTCTTAAATCTCAAAAAGTTTAAATTTCTTTTACTTCCTAATATTCTTTAAAAATAATTTATTATTAAGTTGTGCGCATTTTTAAAAATAAGTTTTTTAAAAATTGCTCATGGGTCAACCCCTTTTGAAAACAGTAATACCTTTCAACCTTTTAAAAGCTAAACACATGCTGATGTAAATTTAGATATATTTTGCTTTGTTAGGTTTGATTGAATATTACTAATTCTGTACGTTTTCAAACGTCTGTTAAAATGTTCAATACCCTTTATAAATAAGACAACCAAGACCTTAAAAACTAAGAACAATAAATTCAACATTCGACGACTTTGGTAAAAGCCTAGAACAATCGAAAGAGGCTAAAAAGAAAAAGGGGAAAATGGCATTTCTAGTTGTGCTGAATATTTCGTTTCAATATATAGGAGCTAATGCTGTTTGTCTTTCTCTCTCTGCCCGATGGCGTCAATTGGCTGAACAATGAGTTCATAACAGATTTATGATAACTAAAGTTAATTGGCCAAATTGCTGTAGAGGTGCAAAGTGTCAAGAGAGCCTTGCTGGCACTCATCTCTCCATACGAGTCGTACGATACAATGACAGAGACGCTGCTGTAGTAAATCATTGACCCTAATCATCATCATGTTTCGGTATCAGAAAGAAGCGGTAGCAGCTAAGAGCAGAAAGGCGAACAAAGGTTAATGAAATAGAGGACCTACACTTGAAAATTAAGCTATAATATCCTGGCACTACAAGATTAATGAACTTTTATAACTTTTTATTTATAAAAACTTTTGATAAAGTCATAAAAGTTTTTTAATTGCTAGTTTGTATTTTGATTTTACATACAACTATTTCTGTATTGACACATTTATATTATGAACATTGCCCTGTTTTTTTCCTGTACATCCCCATTTGATTGAAGTGAAAGCCGGCGGGACGCGATTCATGCACATTTCTCATCCCAGCCAGAAAGAAAAGCTTTTAGGCGACCCAGCATGACAGCGGTGCATGGCGCGCGCAAGAACTCTTCTCACCTTGCCTGCAGTTTAGGATTCTTGTTAAGTGGAAAATCTCGATATTTTGGTTCGCGCTGCCTGCCTTTGCATTGTTGCTCCATTTTCCATTTTCCAACCCAACCTGCCAGTCTGCCTGCCTGCCTGCTGCATGGCTGCCGTCTCCTTTGTAGACCCCGCTTAATAGAGCGTGAACAACAATTCGCTCGCTCATGCGGCTCTGATTTCAGCTTTTGGCTCTGTGTGTGTGTGCGCCTGCCCGTGGCTCCATTTCCCCGGCATTCATGCCGTTTAACGCTAATATTTGGTACCTGCATTTTAACGATTTCAATTTGGAATTTCCATTTAACCCCAAACATTGATCTATGCCATTTTCGCCCTTGCCGCAACTTTTCCTGCAATTTGCATGTATGCATACTATACATTTCAACGAATATAGTTGATTGTGCAACTCGACGTGGCACGGGGCAGAAGCGCTATCAGCAGGGAGGGTTATAAGCGGAGGGGAAAGTGGACCATGGGGGAGCATTTGCCGCCAACAATTGTACTTGCCGTTGTTGACACAATTGAGCGTGGTATTTATTATGTCTCTGCTTTTTTCACACCCACTCTCCTCTCGCATTTCCACTGTTTTGTTTTGTTTTGTTTATTTGTCGCAGTTTTTTCATTGCTCGCATATATGTATTTGCTCTAAAAATTGCCATGTTTGCCGCCTTGTTGTTATTTTTTTAGAACAGCGCAAAGAAGAAATAAACATTCGTAACATACTGTTGAACATATTTAAATTGTGGAATTCTTTTTTATTTTTGTGTGGCTTGCTGATAGGAATGCATTTGGTATAGAGATTTTATCTTTGCCATTGGGCGCCAGCATTAGATATTTTATTTTTTGTATGCATAATTTATGTATGCAGGAACTTCAACATATTCAAATTTAGTTTTTATTTAAATAATATTTTAGGTGCGAGCTTTAAAGAATGCAGGTCAAATATGATGTTTTTTAATATTTTAGGATTTTCTAAAAATGCTCTTTTGCATTTAGCACACAATAGCTAAGTATATTAAAGAAGTTATATTCTTATATAACAAATTTGAACGCCCTGGAAATCAGTTAAGCAAAAGGGAACATCGGAAGCAAAAGAGGGTTGAGTCAAGGCCAAAACCCTGTTGTGAAATAAGTGAATTTTTAATAAGACCTTGAGACCCATGTCAAGCACACAATTGAAACGAGGGCATGAAAAACAAGTAAACTTTAAAGTAAGAAATTCTTGAACATGCTTTTACATACAAAAAAAAAAGTTTAAAAAGTATAATAAAACGAAATTTAAATTGGAATTATTGAATTAAAGATGTAGTTTCTTAGCTCCTACTGAATTTTATTAAGACTAATATTCATTGTACAAAATTTCAAATAAGAAACCAATCAGAAACAATCAGACCTTTTCGATAAAGTCCAAATAACTGTCGACAAAAATATTTCCGAAATGTTGCTCTGCTCTTGAAAGCTTTCTCTTATCCCTAACCCAAATTGAAATCCAAAAGTAGTTTTGCAATTACAATCCACCAGATGCAAACTTCATCCAACTGACCAAAGGTTATAGAAAAAGAAAATAGTTTTTTGCCTGTGAAGCAAGCTAAAACTTGATGGTGAAACCAAAATAACAAATATACACAGACACGCATACATTGAAAAAAGTGGTAGTCCAAACCCTTTTGCATTGAACTGCATTGAACAGCAGTAAGTACGTGGCATGATTGTTTGTAGTTGGCCTCGAAGTGCAACTAAAATAGGTTTAAAGGGGCAGCAGAAAGAGAGAATACTGCGAAAAAAAACTTAAAAAGCAAAAGACGAACACGTTTTATAAAAAAATATAAATTTGGAATATTTACATTACTTGTAACATGTTATTTTTGGTAATTTGTACTTTTATTTGTCACAAAATTTGATTTTTAGAAATCGTCACTCTTATCCCACCCTCCTAAAGGGTGTTTTTTATTGATACCAACTAAACCTGTAAAGGACTTTACTAAGCAATTTCTACTCATACTTAAGAATTAAAAGAATCCAAACCAGGTATGCTCTATATTTATGAGCTAAATCAGAAATGCAAATTAAAAAAACACGGGATCTTTGGAGTTAGAAAACACCACAGAACCGAATCAGGGGTTATTTAAATTTGGAGGGCCACTCTAAAATTCACAGCTAGCAAAATAAGTCTTGCGGAAGCAACAGACAACCACAATGAATAAAAAACTGTGCGACTATGAAGAAACCATTTGGAAAATATAATCCAATTTCTCCCTCCGCTATGCACCATAATTTTTCTGTTAACGTGCCCGTCGTCTGCCTCAAAAAAAAAAAAAAAAAGAAACGAATTGCCATACATATTTATATTCCATACATATTTATAACGTTAGCCTGAATTGCTTTCCTCTACTCACTTTTCGGCTTTTCTTGTTGTTCTCGCCGTTTTTCCGACGGCCAAGCGAAAACTGAACGCCGCGAGTGGCATTGAAACTTCTTGACTTTGGCTTCAACTCAGGGGAACTCAGGCTTGGTGGGGCTTGATCCGTGGAAGGTAAGGGAACATTTTGTTGTAAACAACTAGTTACGACAGTGGCGCAACTCCCTTTGCGTGTCGGAGAGCCACCAACTTGGGGAAGCTACCTGAACACCTGAACTTGTGGCAATTAGTGTTTTTTGTCAGGCATTAGAGTGACTAACAGAACTCAATTTGAAAGAATAAATCTCGTTAATGATTGCCAGTTTTGGTCATTAAAATATTTTTTAAAGAAAGTCAAATCACATAACACTGTACGCTGTGTTGGACGTAAAGGTCCTTTTAACTTCTTAAAAGTAGGTTACATTGATACAAATATGATATTAAATTATAATATTTAAGTGTGCGAAAAATTGAAATAGTGAAATTAACTTAAAATTCAACATTTTTATACGTTTAAAATCAACCAATAAAAAAGTTATTTTAAAGGTTAATAAATTATATTTTAAAAACTGCAAAACAATGCTGATAAAGCTTTTTTAATTGTCCAGCTTTTTCCTCATTTTTTTACCCTCTTTCAGTAGTCCTTTCTCATGCTCATTTTCATTAATTTGTCATTGTAATTTTATTCACCGCTTCTCTGGCATTTTCCCGGCCGGCAGACTTGTGCTTAAATCAGCTTTCGGTGAGGTGCTCATAATCAGTCAATGTACCGTGGAAAATTATACAGCTTTCTGGGTGAATACACCCCTCCCTTGTTTAACCATTTTGTTGTTCCTCTTTCTTTCCCCACAGTATTTAGTATTTAATTTTGTCTTATTGCTATGACAAGCAAGTTCCGCATTTTACTTTTTCCCCCCAGCTTCTTCTTGGCTTTTTGCATAATTGATTATCTTGGCCTCCGACTAGACTTGAGTTTCTGCCACACGAACTCGGGCTCGTAGTCACCGTGGTCATTATCAGCAATTTTGGGCAGCAATCTTCCCGTTTTACCAGTTTTCGTAGCTTTCTTCAGTTCGATTTCCACTTTTTGAGATTTTCGCCATCAACTGCATTTGACAAAGACTGTAATTTTACTTTGCTCCACAAAACTATTGAAAAACTTAGCCAAAGCCAAGGAAAATGTATAGAAAGAGAACAAGAAATCAGTGGAACAATACCAAAGTTGAAATAGAGTGGAAAAGCGGAAAACGGAAAATTGTACCACTGAACTTGAGCGAGAACGACTGACAGAAACTGACAAAGTGCATTCGGTAAAGAACAATTTGGCAACAGTTTCTCTACCCTCTACTAACTTTTATTACAATTTGTTTTTTTTTTCTTTATGTTATTTCGTTTTTCTTGGAAGGCCTATATATTGTGTAATATGTATATAAAGTCAACTATATATCTGGTGCCTAAAAAATACATGGATTTTTATAGCCTTGTAGCATGGAGAATATGTACCTCTTGATAAGATTCAAAGTAAGGATATTCGAAAAATAAATATGAGGAAAATTTCAAGTGTTTGTTTTAGCTTTAAAATATTTTAATTGTATTTATTTAAGAAATTTTATGCTCATCATCTTCCTCATCATATATTTCCCCCTTTTTCCATAATTTAATACCATTTTAAGACATCTCTTTTAGTCAAACTTGCAACGTTTAATTTGTGGCAAATAACAGATGTCGCGAACCGCAGATGCAAGCCACCGCAGTGTTTCAGAAAAGGTTGTCTAAAAAACAGCAGGTGGGTGGTGGCTTGTGGTTCTTTAGAAGCACACACACACACACCTGCCCACACGGCAAACGAATGCACCTGAATTGTATGACAGACTTCTCTTTGACATGTTTGGCGCAAGGAGAATCTGCTGGCGAAGGGTAAAAAGGGGGGAGGCCAGGAGAAGTGGATAAGCAGTTCTTGGGGAGGGTGGATACGTTGACAGTTGTGCCGAGAGTGTCTCCGACAAAGGAAACAGGGGTATTTCAACCATTTCCTGTAAGGAATCCGGAAGAAGTGGAACGAAGGGAGCTGTCAAAGAAGTAATGCTCAGGTATCGAACGTCATTTAAAAAAAGCAAATGCAGCTTAAAGGCATTTATGACAGAATTTTATTGGTAAAACTGTTTTTTAGTTATGCCAAGTATAGGGAAATGTGAATGAAAAATCAGTGTTTTAGTTTTAGAAATATTTGAAAAAATATTTTAGGCTTCCATTTCGATATATTCATATCTTTATTATATAAATTTCTTCCCGATCATTACCTTGCAACACAATGTGCACTTAATATGTTTACATTTGTGCCATTCTGGACTCATCCATATTTAAAGGCTTACCATATGGTGGAAAAGCGTCCTTGCGCTTGTTTGTTATCGTCATTCTGTGTAAATCCCCCCTAATGCCATGACATTAAATTAGTCTTTTCCTTCAAATTTTCCACCTGCTCTCTTTTCCACTCGATCTCGTTGTCTCTTTCTGGCTCCTGCTGAGTAGGTGTTAAGCTGTGCTTAATAATGACGCACATTACATATGCAAGGCGAGCTTGTACACCGACACTTTCCTCCCCCAGTGTGTCCTGGAGAGGAACAAATGTTTTGCTATTTGTTTTTTACTCATGTTGCATGCACACAGGGATAAAATATATCTTTTAAAGTGGGGAGAATGCTGTAAAGTACAAATTTTGTATGTGTTTTCTGTTAATTAAATAATATGCTTTTTTAATTAAATATTTCATTAATTGATTTAATTAAACAAGTACGACAATCATTCTCTTATAATATGATAAATTAATTATTTATATTTCAATGTGGTAAAAAGCACCTTTAAAAATGTAAAGATACAAAGATACTATTAGTAGTAGTATCTTTCAGTGCACCGTTTTTTTTTTTTTATTTAACGACGAATATGTTGGCCTCCCACAGGACTCAATTTGCTATTTGAAACACCTGTGAAATTGAAACCCATTGTTTATCGCCTCTGTTCTCTGGCCACCAATAACACTTAATATCTGATAAGTCTGGATCAAGCTTAAAGTTTGACACTTTATCCTAAAACAAGCCCGAGGCCCAAGACGAGCTTCTACAGTTGCTTTGCTTCAATTCAAAAAGATGTCGGGACAAATCAACTAATTTTATTTACATGCAAATCACATCGCCAAACAACTAAAAACAGCGGCAACAACTTTTCTCCATTAAAATGTTTACAAAATTACCAAAATTGACAATTTCCGCAGGCCAGGGCGAGAAACGAGAAGCGAGAATCCACTTAACAAAAATAATAAAAATTGAAACTTGATGGCACCTCTACCTTTGAGGGTCCCTGCGATTGTTTCTACTGGCTGCGTGCCTCTCCAACGCACAGTGTTCCAGTTTCTGACAAACACACACACACACCATCCCCTAGGTTGTGGGGGGTGTGGTAGTGGGCGACCTTTTGGCACGGCAGCAACGCGCCGCATATTTAAATTTTAATTAAAATTTTCTTCGGGGCCTTGCCAACCAGCCTTCCTTTGTGTTTTCCTCCTCTCAACGAGCTGGGCGTTGCGTTCCCATTTCGCACTCGCGCGCCTAAAAATATGCAAATAAAAAATTGCCGTTGTGCGAGAGCCTCGTCAGGGAACTGGGGCTAGGATCCTGTTCTGATTTCTGATAACCTTTTGGTTGAGAGCTCCGTGACGCCCCGAGGGAAAGGGGGGATCTCTAATAAAAGCTTGTGGTACCCGCAATGAGCGCAAATTAATTATCTGCCTCTTGTTGACGCGATAACAGAGCTATCGATAGCTAAAGGGATTTAAAAAGGACATTTTTAATAAATGAAAGGTATATAGAACATTTTATTTAAGTGAGAATAAGTTAACGTGGAATACTGACCAGAGTTTTATAAAAATGCAGAGAAATGCGACATATTGCCAGGCATTACTCAAAATGGTTTTCTATCACTTCAGGCGACTTCAGGTTGAAAAGTTGAAGGTATGTGAAGGAAATGTATATGAAGGAAGTGTCCTTAGTCCTTATTTCCTTCTCCGTAACTGCAAAAGAAACTTCTCCCTGTTTGCAGTTGGCTCCATTTCTTCTGCAACTTGTTCTTGTTCCCCCTCTCACTCACAGAAATCTGTTTTCGACTGGTGGAATTTTCCTTTTTTTTTTCGGTTAACTTGAATCAGAGAGAGGAGGGATTGTAGGGGAGAGCCGCCTGTGTCTGCTCCGGTTGTTAGTTGCAATCCACAAAACCACCGAAACGAACGAGTTTGGGGAACTGGGAGCCGGGGAGAGAGAAGCCTCCAGAGAAGCCTCTCAGTTCCAGCCACAATTTGCCATGTAAATATTAATGCCAGGCTAGACATGGCCACAAGAGGGGGTGCAGGGCCAGAGGACTGTGGTCCGGGATCCAGAGTCCGGAGACCGGGGTGTTGTACAGCTCAATTTTTCAAAGCTCGTTTCTGTCGTTAGTTGGTTGGCTGGGTTTCGGGTTGCTTTGACTGCAGGTTCTCCTCCGACATCAGGCTCCGTGTTTTTTTGGGCTATGCAAATAATGAATGCAAAATGCTGTTCAAGTGTTGAAAACTCATTGGAGCTCCACAGTTTACCTATCCAGACGCATCAGAAATCCACAATTAATTCTTAAATATTTATCTTTTGACTCTTTTCAGTTGTAAAACTTAACTACAAGGATCTACACACACGTTTTCAACAACAAAATGGATACTTTTAATCAAATATTCAATGGAGAAAGTGAAAAAGGTTGATGATAATGTTATCTCAATCCCAATGAAATAAAAACTAGAGAACTAAATGTATATTTTTGAGTGTGTAACATACTATAAATAAACGGAGGACACGGTAATTTAATAACCAGAAAGTGCTAAATTAAATTATAAACTCCTTTGAGGAGTTCAAAGTGCAAGTGACTCTCAAATTAAATTTAAAAAGTGTGCTAAAAATTCAACTATGCCCAGTCGCCACTAAGAAATTATGGATAAACGGCTTAGCGACAGTCCCGGAGATTGTCGCGTTACCAGATCCAGCATGACGCCCACTCTGCGCCTCGAGCAGAGTCCCAGGCAGGAGACCCATCCACAGGATACCGCCGCTGCTGCCCAAGCCAGCAAGTCAAAGTCCCCCACTCCGTTGCCCGGAAAATCTCAGGCGGCTCAGCATCATCAGTTCCGAGCTCCGCAGCAGCAGCAGGGACCTAAGAATAGGAACAAGGCCTGGAGCAAGCGGCAGCACAAGGCCGGCGGAAAGCATAATGCCAGTGCCTGCGTTGGCGCCAGTAGCGCTCAAGCTTCATCCACAGGATCCTCTGCCCCGGTCACGCCCCTCCTACCCACATCAACGTCGGCGGCGGCTGCCCACAAAGCAGATCTTGAGAACATTCAGAGTATCCAAAACAAGAACCAGGTTGCAGGCAGCGGTGGCAGCCATCATGGCAACACAGGAGCCAACCATCACGGCGGCGGTGGAGGAGGTGCCCATCACGGCGGGGCAGGAGGTGGCGGGGGCGGTGGACACCATCATCACCACAACACGAGGCTGGCACAAAATGCAGCTGCTGGAGGACAGGGAGGTGGCGGAGCCATGCAGCTTTACAAGAAGATGCTGCCCCACAGGTGAGTTTAAATGAAAACCAAAGTCTGGAAGGCTCACGAACTATAGATATAAGGGGCTGTTTGTATATTAGGTCATCACGATTTTTCAGATTCTAATTGAAATAGTATCTTATGATAGGGCCCAGAAATATCACGAAGGCACCCAGTGCCGATTCTCTGAGGAAGCGTTCTGCTCAATAAAGCGAGCGGTTATGTAACGCTTTATCAGTTTTTAAGGCATTAATTTTTTATACCCTGTACCTATAGGATTCAAGAGTATTATAGCTTAATGCAAGCCGAGAATGTATGAGGGACTTTTGACCCTATAAATCGGATAATAAGCATGACAGATTTTACACAATAAAGTTTCTGTGAATGTTGAATTTCTGCAACATTTGCATTTATGTTGGCAGCAGCATTGGTGTTGCCCAACATGTTTCTAGCTAAATATTTCGTTAAATATTGTTGCGCAACATGTTATTAGCAACATTTCTAGCTTCATGTCCGTGCATTTTAAAAAATAATACAAATAAATTCCTTAAAAAGGAGCTAACATTATGCCACAAAATAATACAAATAATAATAGGGCTTCTTCTTACGGGCATCCCCTAACCATTCGTAGACTAATATTGTTTTTTTCAATCCCTTCCAGGGGCCACCATCACCACGTGCTGTGTGCCGGCAACAATGCGAATCATGCTTGCTGCCTGGTCACCGGCTGCAATGGCAGCTCTGCCGGCGGAGTTGCAGCGACAGGGGGCGCTGGCACCGGCAGCGGTGTGGGAGGACCAGCAGGTGCTGCTGGCAGCGGCGCAACCTGCAAGGAGGCGCAGAGCTGCAAGGACACCAGCTCGCTGAGCGGCAACAGCAGCATATCGAGCAGCGCGGCGGCCGCCAATGCAGTGCACTACTGCTGCGGACGCTCCAAGTTCTTCCTGCCAGAAAAGCGGCTGCGCAAGGAGGTGATCGTGCCGCCCACAAAGTTCTTGCTGGGCGGCAACATATCCGATCCCCTTAACCTCAACTCGCTGCAGAACGAGAACACGTCGAACGCATCCTCCAGCAACAACACGCCGGCGACGACGCCGCGCCAGTCGCCCATCACCACACCCCCCAAGGTGGAGGTTATCATACCGCCCAACATCCATGACCCGCTGCACCTGCTCGACCCCGTCGACTCGATGGAGTACGAGAAGCAGCTAACGTCGCCAATGAAGCGGGGCGGAGTGGGTGGCGTGGGCGGCGGCATGCTGCAACTGCACCACCGGCAGCACCACCATCGAACGCGCAAGAACCGGAAAAGGAGGCGCATCGACTCCACCAACGCCTCGCACGCCAGCGACGAGTCGGTGGCTGGCGGAGGCGGGGGTCCTGGCTGTGGTGGAGGTGAATTTCCCGAAGAGACCCCGCTGCCCACGGCCAGTTCCTCGCTGGCGGCGTCGCCAGTGGCAGCGCCTGCGAACGCCAGCAGCGGCAGTTTGCTGCTGAGCGAATCCGCTGCTCCGGCGGCGGGCGAGACAGCGGAATCGGGCCAAGAGCAGGCGCATGTGCGCTCTCCGCAGGCAGCGACAACGGTCACGGCTGAGATGCCCACGCCAACGTCGACCGAGGCAGCGGCTGCGACAGAGGAGCAAGTGGAGCAGGCTGCGTCGAAGGCGCCCGCAGCAACGTCATCGCCGCAGCGGCAGCAACATGTGGCCACTGCTGCCGAGGATGTGCCTGCTGCCACCACCGCTGCCGCAGAGCCGCCGGCTGAGCTGCTGCTCAGTTGCTCGGCAGCGACGTCGGCTACGCTGGCGGTGGCATCGACGCTGGCAGAGCGACGGGCGCAGGCCAGCCGTGATTTGCGCCTGGATTTATCCAGCACGTGCTACGGCGTCGGCGGCACGGGGCTGAGCTTTGGAAGCAGCAGCGCAACCAGCGTGGGCAGCGGCAGCGGAGGAGGCGGCAGAAAGAGAAAAATCAGCGAGAGCAATAATTCGCAAAAGAGCAAGGTGAGTAAGAAAGTGGAATGTGAAATGGGGAACGTGGAACATGGGGAACTGTACGGAAATGGAACTAGAGAGGGGGGATGAAGTGGGGAGTAATTGTTGTTGTTGCTGTTTTGGCAGAAAGTCAATCGCTGTTTTTGTTTTGATTGCTTTTGGCAGTTTTCCGTTTTCTGTTTTCCAATTTTGGTGTTTATGCTTTGACAATTTCATTTTGTTGTTTATACCGGTCAACAGCGTTTACATTATTAAGTATAAGCGGAAATCTTTGTCAGACTTTTAATATTTTATTAAAAAAATGTTATTATTATTATTTTTTCGATTAACAAAAATTTATTGATGTGTAATAGTATTAATTTTAAATTAATTATTTAACTCGAGTTTCCTTAATCCTGAACCTTCACACAGTTTAAATGAAAAGTAATAACATAAATTTAATCAACTTCTCTCTATTTCGCATTTATTCCAACAGAAATTTCACCGACATGATGCCATGGACAAGATTGTCAGTCCTGTGGTTCCGCAGCCCGGTGCCTGGAAGCGGCCCCCGCGCATCCTTCAACCAAGCGGAGCCCGAAAACCCAACACACGGCGCTCGACATCATTCAGCGAATCGGAGTTGCTCAGCCCCGTTGAGGAAGTGGCGCCGAAGCAGCTGCCCCTCATAGAAGGTATTTATAATTAAAGATGATGGATGAATTGAATTAAACTAACACTCCCTCTTCCTTGCAGTGGAAATACCCCGAGATGACACGCCAGACTTGCCAGAGCATGGACTGGGCAGCCCGCTGAGCACCACATCAGCGGCCACTTCGCACACGGCTGGTGAGCAGGATTCCCTAGCTGGCACGGACACCAGCATGGCGGAGGGCTTGGCGTCACTGGCTCCAGCTCAGCCGACGGAGAGCAGCACCAACCGTTTAATGCTGCAGCCGGCCATGATTCCGCCACTTAAAGTGCTGCCAAAGTTCAGAGCAGATGGGCTAAAGTACCGTTACGGTAACTTTGATCGCTACGTGGACTTTCGGCAGATGAACGAGTTCCGGGATGTGCGACTGCAGGTGTTCCAGCGTCATGTGGAGCTTTTCCAGAACAAGGACATCCTGGACATTGGATGCAACGTGGGACACATGACTATCACAGTGGCCAGGCATTTGGCGCCGAAAACGATTGTTGGCATCGATATTGATCGTGAGCTTGTGGCTCGAGCCAGAAGGAATTTGTCGATCTTCGTTCGCATACCCAAAGAGGAAAAACTGCCTGATGTAAAGGCAGAGGCAGTGGCGGACATGAAAGCAGAGCCAAAAACAGAAACTGCGGGCGAAGAGGCTTCAGGATCAGCGCACAAGAAAACGCGACGTGGCAAGAAGCGGCGGCAGTCGCTTGGACATCAATCAAATCGTCATCATCATCATCACCATCACCACCATCATCATCATCAACATCATCATCAACAGGAGCTAGAGGAGCTGCAGCAGCAGCAAAAGCTGGACGCCTTGCTCGTGAAGCCTCACGAATTCTTTCCCATTTCATTTCCATTAACCTACGGGGGCATTCCCCATGTGCCGCCATCGGGCAAGTCGCCCAATGTCTCCAGCAACAAGAACCAGTTCCCGGCGAACGTCTTCTTCAGACACACCAACTATGTGCTCAAGGACGAGTCCTTGATGGGCAACGATCAACAGCAATACGATCTCATTTTGTGTCTATCGGTGACCAAATGGATTCATCTCAACTTTGGCGATGCCGGCCTGAAGATGGCCTTCAAGCGGATGTTCAACCAGCTGCGTCCCGGGGGAAAACTGATACTGGAGGCCCAGAACTGGGCCAGCTACAAAAAGAAAAAGAACCTGACGGTGAGTGATTGATTAATCTTAAATAAATAAATAAATAATATTAACTTTAATTACCATTGCAGTCGGAGATCTACAACAACTACAAGCAGATTGAGTTCTTTCCCAACAAATTCCACGAGTATTTGCTGAGCTCGGAAGTGGGATTTAGCCACAGCTACACTCTTGGTGTGCCGCGACATATGAACAAGGGCTTCTGCCGGCCCATCCAGGTGAGTGACAATCAGCTTAAAAGTCTGAATTATTTTCTAACCTTTTCTTTTATTTATAGCTCTATGCAAAGGGTGACTATACGCCAAACCATGTACGCTGGAGCGATGCCTATTATCCGCAGACGCCATACGAGGCATACCGCGGCATCTATGCTACCCTGCCTGCCCATCGAATGGGCGGTGGCGGCGGTAGCAGTGCTGGTGGCAGCCACGGCGGCCATGCCCAGCTTCTACACCTAAGCAGCTCCAGTCGGTCGCAGAACTACGATACGCCGCATTATGCGGGCAGTGCCTCCGGCTCGGCCAGCTGCCGGCAGACGCCGATGTACCAGCCCACATACAACCCGCTGGAGACGGACTCGTACCAGCCCAGCTACGACATGGAGTATCTCAACCACATGTACGTGTTTGCATCGCCGCTCTACCAGACCGTCTGGTCGCCACCGGCCTCGCTGCGCAAGAGCAGCTCACACACGCCGGTCTTTGGAAGCGTCCGCGACGCCGAGCTGGACGGCGATGGCAGCATCGGTGGCGGAGGCAGCGGAGGCGGCAGCTATCACCGGCATGTCTATCCGCCCAACGACGACACCTGCTCGCCGAACGCCAACGCCTGCAATGCATTTAACTCGATTCGCGATGCGGACACGGATGACTCGAATCAGCTGCCTGGAGGAAGTCGACGGCATGTGTATGCCACCAATTGTGGAGAAAGCTCCTCGTCGCCGCAGGTTAATCATCACGAGGCAGCCGGCGATGCTCTCATGGACGACGCACTTATGGACGACGAGCAAAAGTCGTCCAATGGCGGTGGTGGGGCGGGAAGCGGCAGCGCGGCTTACTGTGATTTGTCGGATGCCTAGAAGAGGGTCGGCGATGGCCGAAAAAATGTGTCAAAACGAAGCAAAAAAATGAAAAAATCGAAAAAGCTTAAGGCAAGCCGCAACAGGTTTTCGAAAGGAAAAATATGAAATGTAACCGTAAACGACAGACGCTTATGATTTTCTATGGTATAATGTGCGTATTTATATATTTTTATATATTGTGACATATATACATATATATATATACAAATATTCAGATCTATATATACAATGATTAGGTGTACTGCATGTAGACTTTATAGCTGTAGGTTATGGTAACCGTTTTTGCTAAAACGCTTTATGGTTGACACTTGATTTGATCCTGTTGGCAGTTTAGTTTGTAATCCTAGTTTAAAATCCCATATAAGCAATGCATACACATGTATACACACACATGAACACACTTACACACACACACACCCACAAACATATACTACAAGCTGTAGCTTTAAATATATGAATTATATAGTGTGCTATAAAATATTTAGGAAACGTGAAAGAAGCCATGAAATGCAACTATTTTTTATTACAATTTTGGCAAAGCAAAAAAAGAAAATGAAATACAAAATAAATTATACTAATAAGCTCAGTGGCAAAGCGAGAAAATACAATACATTATTAGAGAGTATAAATTAAAAAGAACTAAATTAGTTTAAAGCCTAGGCGCAGTGCTTATATCTAAGCAAGAGCGTACTATTACATTTAATCCTTGATCAATAGCAAAAGTCGATCTTTCCCCATAGCCTTTTCCCACCTTCCGAGAGGTAAGCGGAACTCATGCGTTTTAACTTTGCAATGTTTTTGAAACGTTATTAAGGATTATTTTATTTTTTTCTGAGAAAATAATTGTAGACGAAAAAAGTTAAAAGATAGAAAATAAAAGTAAAATAATATTTAACAATTTAAATAATGTTTTTACAATTTGGGTATGTTTAAGAGTGGTATTTTCAGCTTTTTAAAATGTTTAGCATAAAGCATATACGTACAATTATTAATCAGCAGCCTAGTCGATCTAGCCAGGTCCTTTTGTCTGACATTTATATACAAAAGGTGTTGGAGCTCTATGAATGAAAATAGTCTTTCTCTTGCCGGTGGCATACAAAACGAAAACATTTACAAATGAATTTAAAAATATTTTACTTTTCGCCTCTGTGTGTATCTATGTTTACATGTATCTGAGTATTGATATCCCTATCTGAGGGACTTATCCATAAACATAACGCACCGTAAGCCCACCATTTGTTTTCGCTGTCTTCGGTTTCTGTCTGGTAAACGATTTTGAATTTCAACGTTTTTATTTACTGGTCAAAGTCTGAGCCTCGTGTCTCAGCTTTCAAGATCAGCTGTTCTCTCGCTGTGTCGATCAGACCGACTAGCTTTCCAGTCGAAAGCTCACGCTCCCATAACGCCAGACAGTCGTGTGCAAGCCTCGAAGGCGTCCGGGAAGCTTCAATTGAAACTCAACAAGAATAGCTTAACTAAAGTCGACATTTTTGTGTAATTGTTCGGTGAATAAAAGAAATGTAAAAGCGCATTAAAGAAACGAACAGCGCGTGCCAATTCCCCAGGGCTTTCTCTCGTGCCTCTCTCTCTCTGCCTCTTTTCTCGCTTCGCTTCCAGTGAGAAATCAAAGTCGATCGGTGATATTTTGACGTTAGTCAGTCTTTTACTCTTAGTTGCTCCGTGCTCTCCGAACAAACAACCAGCCAGCCAAAATTTCAAGTTTCTCGACGCGTCGCGGTCTCCTTCGAAAGCAATAACACGAGACTGTCGGGTGTGTGGTTGTGTGCGTGCGATTGATTAACAGCACTTTAATATATTTAAATTTTATTAATTTTTATACACACACACTTGTAAGTGTGCACACTGTAAAGTGCGTTCGTGTGGCGCCTCAGTCGAATTGCTGCAATTATCGGAGTGCTAAATCGGTGCACATATATGTACATAAGATATTATATTTGAATTTAACCCACTGCCGAATCGAAGTGAGTGCCTGTGTGTGTATGTGAGATTTATCCCCAGCAGACGAATGAATCACAAGAGGAATCTGTACCGTTAGCATTTGAAGCCAGCTGAGTTTTGGCCGTGACTTCTGACATCGTTAAGTAAGTGCTATTAATTTCATTATTTGTGGAAGGTTGCTTGAGATTCTGTCTGGAGATTACAGAGATCGAACAGAGCGAGGAGAAAGTGAAAATTCCTATATAAGAATTCGATAACTTCTGATAAAAGCGATGTGGTTTGTGATAAGGAAACAATGGATGGGTGGATAAGCAGTTATGGAATATGGTTCTGAGAAATACTTGCCAATTCACAACGAATTCGTTGTGTATCCGTAGTGCAATTCCCATTGGAAAGATATTTTATAGATATCAAATCGGGGGTGCGCACTGCTCTTTTCTAAAATATATATAGCAAATAACTCTATTTATTCGGCACTTAAATACACACATGATTGTTTGGGGTTTTAAAATTATTTATATTTAATTCTTTTTATTTTTTTGAGAACTATTATTATTATTAGTATAAAAATTACCATCCCACCAAACAATTCAAGTGTACAGGGAACAAAGAGTTTGCCAATATGTTCTGTACTTAAATATGAATAGTGAGGTGCACACACACTTATCTTATCTAACCTCTTGCTTTAACAACTGAGATTTCAAAAGTTTGCAAGTTTTCAAAATCGGTTTACATATGTACATATATAAATTGATTGCTCATCCTATCGCTATTGATAGGTTTATAAATAATAATAAAAAATATCTCATAAATATATAAATATTTATAAATATTTATTTTTTATAATTATAAACCGCGCTCCCTTAAAGTGAATTTATACCGTGTGTTGATCGATAATGTTTTGCACATATTGCACATATATAGATATGTCATGTCTGATGTAATGTCAGCATCACCTACCGAGTCGATTTAACCTTG
Source organism: Drosophila lini (assembly GCA_018905715.1). Taxonomy (NCBI): domain Eukaryota; kingdom Metazoa; phylum Arthropoda; class Insecta; order Diptera; family Drosophilidae; genus Drosophila; species Drosophila lini. The sequence goes on along the minus strand of JAEIIL010023809.1, from coordinate 2,045 downwards.
TTCGTCTGTCCGTAAGAAAAAACAGAACTTAAAAGACTAAATCAGCTTTAGTATTGAATTCGGCAAAAAGTAAATATATACATATGTAATAAATACAGTAGCATAATATTATATTTTTCCAAAGAGTTGAGTTATGATCTGGTAAACACGGGAGTTATTAAAGAATATCGCTGCAAACCATTTATATCAACTTTGGCATACCCTGCACCTTCCAAGGCTCTAAGATAGTTACTAATAAATAAAATAAAAAATGTTTTAATTTATCGCCCTAGTTGGTAATCACGGTACTATACTTGACAAAATTCCGTGGTTATTATTACTATTTAAAAAATATCTGATACAATTTTAAATTAATACTTTTGTTTTGATAATTTTACAATACACTGATAAGATAATTGTATATTCTTTAGGAGTAAAATAGTTAGAGAAGTTTTCTTAGATTTCTTGGCACTCGACGAGATGAATATTTATAAGCCTTGTAGCATCTATCTAGATACATTAAATTACTAGATATCTCATGGTCGGAGGCACTTAAGTATACCCTTGGTCTTGTTATACTTTTATCTTTTTGTATCTTATTCCATATATCAATTAATCAATTACATTGTTGACATTTAGTTATGCGGCGTGAACTAATCTAATCGAGAGCATAATTGTAATTCGCTTCATTTGGCCTTTGAAGCTCATTGGGGTCGTATAGATACTATATGACCGCTGATTACAGCAGTGGCGACTGATTTCGGTCTCTTCCTGCCACATGATTGGTGGTGGTGATAAGATAGGGCCAGGAGAGTGAGCCTGTGATTCACCGCCGGGTACCCAATAGAACCCAGCGTTTACAAAAGGTTTTTTGAACCCCTTTGGGAAAGCTTCAGAAAGCTCGCATTCCATGGGAGAGAACTGGTTTCTTTTGGTGCCCGGATGACCTTGTGACCGATCCCAGAGTTGTTTTTTTGCATATGTAAGTTTGTAAGATCACGAAACAGTTTCAAGATTGGATCTTATTTCCAATGGCTTGGAAAATATACATTTAAAGCTTTGCCAGCTGTTTTGAACTTCGCAGCTGTTGGCCAGAAAACACCGCTCTCTCACTATCTTTCTCTCTTCATAAGCTTGCTCACCTTAACCGTTAACCGTTAACTGCTTTTGAGCGGCACAAGCTTTCGGCCAGCGGCGCGAAGTTTAGTTAATATTATTAACCGAAGTGACGGCGAAGTTGTCGCAACGTATCTCGCGGATCGCGGTTCGCAGATGCGAACAAGAGAGAGAGAGAGAGAGCGGCAAGCTTTTCGGCGGGTGGCTCGAGCGCGGTGTGCGGTGCTGATGCCGCTGCGAGTGTGAGTGTCAGTTCTTGTTCTTGCCTTTGCGTGGCATTTCTCACCTCTCGCCGTCTGTCTGCCGCGCTAATTCTGATCTTGCTACTTCCGTTAGTCGGTGGCGGCGGCGGCCCCGAGAAGGTAAACAAATCGCGACTTTATCACATGCAGTCGTGCCGAATCCGCAGTATCGCAGTATCTGCATCTGAAAGATACAAGTGCCCCAGCTCACTAAACGGCCCATTTAGCTGGCAATTTTTGGCCATCGCTTTGATGGGGCCAAGTGCCAAGTGCAAAGAGTGAAATATATGTGAAAACACGGAAAATATCCAAGCAATTGGTGCGTGTGCTCGGGTTTTGTGTGTGTGTGTGTGTGTGAGTGAGTGTGCCATTGTGCAAAACATTTATGAGGTGGAAGCGCCAAAAGCCAAATACGATGAAATACAAACGAAAACAGACGCAAAGTGGCGGCCAGCAGCAGTGGCAAAACTCGGTCTGGCGGTGTTTACGCAAAGATAACGAAATGCCGAATGATAAAAACTTAATTAATTACTTTCCAATGCAAGGGATTTTGATGTGGCCAGGAAGGCGAGGGAGGGCTAGAAGAGGTTGAAAACCAGAGGTTGTGATGGAAAATTTAAGCCAAGTATTGGGACAAAACGGTGTCACAAAATGTAGTTAAAAGTTGTTAGTAAAAATTGAATATATATTTAAAATAAATATAACAAA
>JAEIIL010023798.1:0-33669 GCA_018905715.1 Drosophila lini | reverse complement strand
TGGTGGTTCTCTAGCAGTCCCATCAGTAAAAAAAAAGTATAGTAAAACAATCATTCAAAAGAAACATTCTAGCTTTTCTAAGTAATTAAAATTCTCCTTTTATTGCAAAAGTAATTAAGCTGAAAGGTTATTCCTAAATAAATGCAGGGTAATCCTCTGACTTGTATTCACTTTCTGTAAACAATCGTTCGCTTTGTTTATTATGCCGCCTGTTGATTAGCGCTACTTCCCGACACTTGTAGCCCCCCCTTTGTCCTTCCCCATTGCGCTTTATTTGCATTTCATTTATATGTTTGAAATGCTATTCTATGAACTCTCTCAATGACGCCAACAATGAAAAAATCCATAGTAATGAAATTAAATATATATGGAGCAGAGTGAATAAAAGGAACTAGAGTGAGCATGGGAACAATACCGCAGAGGCGTAGTTTTAAATTACAATTTCCGCAAAGCCGCAGAACTTTTTTTCCTGCCTCGATTCGGGTTTGTTATGTGTTGATTTTCATGGCTTTTAACTTTAAATGCCATCGAGCTCAGTGGGCGGCAGGTGGGCAGGAAGGGGGGCCAACACTGTGGTCAGCTAAATGGCCACCGAAAAAAAAGAGGGGAAAAACGAGGAGAGAGCACAAAATAAAATTATATATAGTAGCTGGAAAAAAGAGGAGCTAGGAACAAACAAGAAAAAATTCGAAATTGAATTGTTCCGTATTATATATTCAGGCCATGGGAGGCCCCCCCCCCCCGGACGGAGGGAGCAGGGGCGGATGGATATCCAAGCACTTCGGTTTGCATTTCGGTGTCCGAGCCCAGATCGATGCGAGCTGGCATAAAAAATAATTGAAATCGAAGCGCAAATTGACAGGACGAAAAGTGAATGACAATAACATTAATGGGCGGCAACTTGATTTGATCAAAGTCCTTTATCCACATGGTAAAGGACACATATTTGCTTAGTTAATTAAAACAGCAGGAATTTTTCATTTAATAAAGCCAAGCTAAATTTAATTAGGTTACACTCTAAATTGTCAAGTTACAAAAAAAAAAAAATATTAAATTTTAAACAGTTATAGGAAACCCTAAAACTAACTTAATTTATATTCTTTTAATTAAAATACTTATTTCCGTTTACTAATAGTATTCTATAATCCTTATGGTTCTTAAATATTTTATAAATAAACTATAATCTTTATGGGTGTCAAATTTTATAAAAATAAACTTTAAATGGGGTCAGTTCTTAGAGAACTTTATGTTAGCTTTGGTTGATATATTAGGCAATATGGCATTAGAAATGGGTCGTCTCCCTTTTAAGATAATCTCAGAAGTGTCAGCACACAATCAGCAATCAAAATTTCCCATTTCATCCCACGTAAAGTTGAGTGCAATCAAATAAATTAGCAGTTTCCTATACATATATAAGCTTGTGTGTATTTGTGTGGATGATTTCTGTTGCTCCCTATACTGAAAAAAAAACTTTGAAAATTTCGAAACACTTTTAAATATTATATTACTTGTATAAAATAATTTATTGCATTTTCTTTATTGGAACGACACACAGCATGCACCAGATTCACAAATGAGTTTAATTTGAGGTTAAATTATTACTGTATTAATATTTTATATATTAATATTAAATATTACACAAACAAATCCCAAACTTAATAACTAATATTCTCAAAAAATAACCCTAAGTGTGAACTTAATTCCGCAATTTCCGACCAACTGAGATAATCAGATAATACTTAATAAATAGCAAGTCAAACATTTATTTCCTGTGCACTCCACCTTTCCTTTCACCTCTCTCTTCCCTTCCCCCCACTCACCTGACTCGATATACCGACTAAGCGGCAACGTGTAACTACAACAACAACAACAGCAATTGGGCGGCGGCAACAACAACAGCAAACATAATGACCCCAAAAGCGTTTCTATTAATAGTAACCGCAAAGGCAAAGCTAACCGTAAATTATGTTCTTTGCTCCCTAGCAAAACCATGCCCCTCCCAGCGCCCCGCTTTAGCTGTACTGTGCTCCCTTTTATCTGTGACAGGCGCAACGTACACATATACATACATGCATACTTATGTACATCTGTATGTACGCCCACTTAAATGGTTGGACAAGAACAACAAGAGACCCCCGCTGTTGTAAAGCAATTTCTTGTATCGGTCTTTCTTTTCCATTCTTTTCTTGCGTCTTACCTTGCCTCTCTGGCCCACGCACCTACATGGTTGTTATCCGCTCATACATATATACATATGTCCATATACATATGTGTGCATCGCAGGGCATTGGTGTGTGTGTCACCAAATGTCATTGACACGATTTGCTTTATGCTGCAGTTCGCTCTTCGTCACACAACCTCACAAAAGCAACGCAGCAAATAGGAAACAGAAAAAGCAACAAAAACAACAACAACAGTACTAACAGCGGTAGTACACAGAGAGAAATGTATTAGTACCTGGTTATACCATCAAAATCCTGCTAACATGAATAGGGTTTACTTTTAAATAATTTACAGTAAAATTTTAAACATTTCAACTAAATTCTAAATTTTTAAGAAACAATTAAGCTTTCAATAATTTGATTTAATGAATAGTTTAATTAATTATAAACGAATAATATACATTTACAATGCAATAAATTTTCTTATCAAAAACAATTACCACAATGCAGCGCAAAGATATAGGCTATGTTTTTTGTTTACTAATAATTGTAGTCTTTCGTATCTAAAGATTGAACTATAACTTTAAAAATTTTAAATCCACATTATCATTTTTAAATATTGTTTTTATGCTTTTTTTTAAACATGTATTTTTGCCTTGTCATTCGATTTAATTTTTTTTCTGCAGTGTAAATGCAGATAGGGCAACGTTTACTCGCTGAGTGTATGTGTGTTTTGTGCGACCACCTCAGCATTTTTTCCCTGTCTGACTTTGTTTGCCTTGTCTTATTTCCACCTCTGCATTTCACTCGCCCCGTTCTTACTTTTTTTCTGTAGCCCCCTTTCAGCGAGCGAACGAGAGGGAAGAGCGCTGGCAACCAGTAGATTGTTATCAGTTTTTCAAAAAGGCGCCGACTTCAGAGGAAATTCTGGCCACTGCGAGCTTTGAAAAATTATTGAACCAAATTCTGGGCCAGGCGATGCATGTGAAAGCGAAAAGCGATGGCCTCCAAAGACGTCAGAGAGAAAGAGGAGAAGGGGCAGAGATGCAAAGCTGCAGAGAGGAGACAGGTGCAAGTTCGGTTGCATAATGAGAATTTGGAGCGAATTGCCAATGGGCCTCATTAAAATACCGCCGCCATCAATCAGTCAGTCAGCCATTCGTTCATTCATTCAATCGCTTTTCGCATCAGCAGCTGAGCACATTAAAAATGCATTAAAGCCAAATGTTTGATTTACATTTCGTGGCGCTCATTAGCCGCTTATAGCACTTGGCCCATCTGTTATCCGCATTGGAGTACATTTATCACTAAACACATTTAGCAATATGTCGATAAATGCACTTGACTAATTTTAAGTTGCACTACAATTGGCGTCCTTTCAATATCATTTTAAACACTTCCAGAAGCTTTAATATTTAATGCAGTCTTTGTCACGCATTTCATTTGCTATAATTAACTGATTAAATCCAATTAATATTCTCGCACTTGTTATGGCCACTACTTTGAGATTTTAATTGAAATATTTTCAGAAGAAAAATGTCATTTGAATTAATTCTGGAGAATAAAGGAACTGAAAATATTTTATAATTGGATATCAAGAGTTGTCACAACTTAATCGTATTTTTACTGATGCTCATCGTGTTACACTATCTTTAAATACAGTTTAAACAGTGATTTTTCTTTTAATATCATTTCGGTTTAACTATGGCATTTAATTTATGTCAAAATATTAAATTGATACATATTATAGGGGAGTTTGTAACCAATGGCGATAATTGTATTGACACTGCAGTGCCAGAGAGAAGAGTGAAAATTATTTCCATGGCATTTGTGTCTTTATTAAGTGGAAAACGTTTACGTTTTAGGATAGGTTTTTTGTAATTAAATACTTTTAAATTTAATATTATACAGCGCAATTAAGCCCTGAGAAAGGGGACCCACATTTTCACGCTTGACACAATTTTGAAATTGTGAAAGCAACAATTTACTCCAGAATTTAGTGGAAACAAGTGGCTGCAAACTGATTCAACAAACTATCTGCATTCATGTTGCATCTTTAGCATCTCGCATGTATAACAGTTAAAATTCACTTGTCTGGCACTGGGGAGGACCATCACCAAAGCCCCCCCCTTAACTAACCGCCCGCCGTTGCATATCGCATGCCGCATAAATTTATTAGAAAGAATGTTCTGCCAACTGTCAAAATGCCCGACAATCTTCCCTCCTCCCCAACACCTCCCCTTCTAATCCGCTCGTGTGCAGTTTATTTGAGGAACGTGAAATGTTTTGGTCTCCACTTTGTGTTAGACGACCAAGCAGACCAACTCCATTCCCATTTCCATAACCATTTCCACTATATAAATATATGTATGTATGTGCGAATGCATATGGATGATTTTCTATGCGTGCACTAGGAAAAACAGGTACAAGTTATATAAAAGATACAATCTTAAAAGATAATAAATCAATTATTAGGTAATAAGATATTTTGGATAATATGAAAAACTAGTTTTTTTAAGAATATCTTGAGTTCTAGGATTACATTTTACAACAATGTTTTGGGTAAATAAACCTTTACACTCTTAAAACTAGTGTTCAGAGGAAAATAAAAGTTAAATAGTACATTAAAGCCAAAGTAAAATATTTTGTTGTTTTGTTTGAAACTTTTTAAACTAGAAATCTTTAGGATTCTTTAAATAAATAAGTTAACCTTATGTTGTTTATAGCTATCTCTACTTCCTAATTTCTTAATTTTTTTCCAAGTGTCCATATATGTGAAGATATATGAGTATATGTTCGTGCCGGGGCTTGCATGTTTACCCATGTATTTGCATTTCGTGTGACATAAATCACGCACCCGACACGCCGCCCAAGGCACAAAGCACAGACCATGAATGAAGGTGGCCAGGGGAGAGGCAGGCAGCAGAGACAGCGGTAGAAATGCCGAATGGATGAACTCGGGGAGAAAAGCGGGGAGGCGACACCTTCGGGGCGACAGCCATGAAGCAGCAGCAGCAGCACCAGCAGAGCATCTCCATTCCCATTTCCCCCCTATTTTCTCCGACTGTGTGTTTCGCCTTGCCAGCGGCAGCGGAAATGTCGCGCTGCATTTTTCAATGAGTGCGTTGATTATTCTCAACGCCCGCCAGCCGCCCGGACAGGCTCCAGCTCCTTCAACGTCAATATCACAGTCGGAGGATATCAAAAAGGATGGAAAAGAAAAAAAGTTGAAGGGGTAGGGAGGAAGCAAAAAGAAAGGCGTCTGTTGGAAAAATCATTGCGACATGGCATAAGAAATTAATTAAACTTCAGACTTTAGTTAACATTTGTCTCGCCTTGAATGCACTCTCGGATCATTCTAATAATTTTCTATTCATAAAAAAAAAAATAATATTTTATATAAAAACAAAACTTAATAATAAACTTGAATGTTTTAATTATATTTTTAACTTTTTTTGCTGTTAAATAAATTTTCTTTTTTTTCTCAGTCACAAAAACTAAAAGAACATTTAATTTTGATGAAATTATTCGTTGAACAATATTTGAATAGAAAAGAGCATTCAAAGTTGTTCTTCCGTCACATTTTTATTTTCCCTGGGTTATTGCTTGTGGGTTTTCTTTGCCAAGTACTGAAACTTTATTAATTTTACATTTTATTATTGCTCTTTCAACTATTGTGGTCGTTTTCCCTTTGGCTCTTTGACATTTTCCTCTATGGTTCAACATTTTCTGCTTTACTCTTTCAACTATTGATTGAATGATTAATTCAGAGATGGGAAATTAATAACCCTGTGGCTTATAGTGAAGCATTCTGAACTGAGAGCTAGTTGCTACAATTAGCCGAACATAGCCATACGGAAATTCATTTTAAACATTAGACCAGAGGCAGAGATTCGGCACTAAGAGCATTAAATGGATCTTACCTCCTAGGGCAAGTCGTTTGATAAGCAATTTCATGCAGATCCGGCTCCATTAAGTCGTTGACTATCATCGAATGACCCAAGGCAGGCGAAATTTAATTACACCACATCCCAGATGAACTGCCAGCGACAGGAGTCGAGGTGGAGGAGAAGATGGAGGATATGGAGGCGCTATCGGTTTCTATTCCCATTCCCATTTGCATTGATTTGGCCCAGGGCCTGTCGCCACTCAAAGTGTCGGATGGCACTCAAACCGCACACAGGCCAACCCGATCAGGGTTACATAGATAGTATATTCCAGAGAACATATATGTGCATTAGAGTGGGCCCTAACAAGACACTTGCTGATTTTATTTGCACTGAAAATTAAATGAAAATTAACATAAAATTAAATTCCTAGCAGTTAGTTATACATATTTGTCCTAGGTACAACTTTCTTGAAATATATAAGGTTTTTTTTTCAGTAATATGTAGGCTTAAGCCTGGATAATACTCTGCTTATTATGTTCCCTTCACTTCATATCCTATAAATATTCTAATTATATCAAACAGAGCACTCTAATGTACATATCTATAGCTAGGCAGTGGCTTCTTTTATAGAACACTTGAGCGGCAAATCAAATCATCGCTTAACCCCCGGGGAGTAGGGGCGACACCCGTCATGAGTCGCTGATTCAATTAGCGCCCGAAATAGTTATCGAAATGGATATGGAGCTCCAGTTGCGGCCCAGGAGTGGCAAGTGGTAGTGGAATGGAACTGATGCCAGTTGCCAGTTCCCAGCTGGCTTGGCCGTGTAATTGCTTATAATGTGCGCATAAATCGCGTCCCGGATCGAGAGGGAGAATGTGTAGAGGGAGGATGAACAGGAGCAAGGGCAGGAGTAGGAGCAGGAGCAGGGTTCTAGAGTGCTGGCTGTTTGCGTGAGCCGTTGTCAGTGGCTGAGGTTACCCTGCCGCAAATGCACAGGGCACCGCTGACACGCAGCTTTTCCCCATATCTAACCATGGCATTAGACAGCCAAAAATAAATGCAGTTGACTTTAAATAGGTGTAACTTATATAATATAATATATATATATATATAATAAGTATGAAAAGTTTAATATAAATTTTTATTCTATTTAAAAATTTGATAAATCCAAAACTTTAACAACAGTTTTTGAATATTTAAAATCTAAATAAAGATCTAAGTAACCCCTAGAGAGTTGCTCTAATTTTTAAATTAATATTTTAAATAAATTGTTTTCAGTGTACTCCGCAGAGTAGGTGGAATGCAGCGGCACTGGCGGAATATACAAATTCTAAAATGCATGCAAATGCTTTGCCACTGCTAATAATGGGCATTATCATGATGTTGATGCTGCTCAACCTCCTGCCGCTCATCCCCTTAACCCCTTCAGGCCCGATCCCCCTTGCTTCACGCTCCCCTCTCCGTTTCATGATGATGATGATGAAGCACGCCCCGGCTGGGTAACTCGATAACGATTCCCAGCCAGCCAGGCAGCCAACTCTATTGGCGGTTCCATGGGGTTTGGGTGGAGGAGCAGACTGTCGCTTAGTTTGGCTTACATCCCACTGCCAGTTGCTCCATGGAGACTCTGTGTGACTCTGACATGCATTTCTCATGATGCGAAAATTTTGTTTCACTTGACATTTTGACATTTGACAGCTGGCGCAAAATTAACGCAGCTCGCGGGGTGTCCATGGGGGGGGGTAGGGTGGAAAACCCGAGCACTGGGTTGTACTAAAAATGCAATAACATCTAGGCGAGCGCAACGAAGTTTCCCCTTTTTTTTTTGTGTACCCAACCAACTGACATTTTCCCACAAATTTATCATGTTCGACAAGTGGCCATGGGGTTAAGAGTTGGGGGTTGGTTTTGGTGTGCCCTCCAAAGGGAGGGAGCCAGTTGCGTGTTAAATGCTGCCAAGATGCACAGCGATGATGACTTAATTGAATGGCAGCCAGCAGACGAGGAAATCCCCCCCTAATAGAGGACGAGTAAGATTAAGGAAGGGAAAAGCAGATTAGAAGCAAGATCCTGCTGATGAGTTGGCAAATTTGAATTTGCCGGAATTAGGGGTCTGGTCTCTGGGTGTGATGTGTGTGTGTGTGTGTTCAGGCTAGGGAGAAGCACATATCCAAGTCGCTTTCCCTCTTTGCGCCAAAGAAAATCCCCACTAAGTAATGTGCATTGAGGAAATGGTTGAGCCACTGGAAATTTATCTAGTCAAGCTCTTAAGAATCTGCGAGGGGTTGTGAACCATTTAAATTTCACTTTGTATTCTCCAAAAAGTTATAAATGAAAGCAAGAAAGGAAGCAACCAGACAGTTATAATTATATTTTAATTATAATAACATTTAAAGTCCCCTCAACTGTTTCATTTTTGTTTGTTTTTTAAATTATTTCTTATAAATAAGAGATTCATATGCTCATGTGTAGGCAATGTTTTTCTGCTCCCTTGGCCCTCGGGGGTTACCAATTTGATTTAATCTTTTGATAGCCAAGACTTTTGACATCAACCGCCTTACAAATCCCCCAGAGGCTCCAAGGACCTCTCTTTTTAACCCCCTCTAGCATATGCATTGCTATTCCCTCTGTCCACCGACAATAAATCCCTGTTCTTCTCCATCTTGAACGGGTTATTGTAGATGCTTTTGTTGTTTCTGCAGTCGTCCTTCTGTTGTAGCCTTTGCCTTTTGTTGTGTGGTTGATGGAACACGTTGTCAGAGTGTCTGCCTCTCACTCTGCCATCCTCCCTGTCTCGTTTATACACATGTCAGCTGCAGATATCTGTCCATTGTTGTCTGCGCCTTACTCCTCCTTACAGGACCAACTGGCCTGTAGAGGGGGGGATCCAATTCGGCCTGATTTTGACACTCGACCACTGGGAATTTTTTGGGACGAAATTAGAAGTCTGGGAAAATGAGTTCTGTTCTTCCAATCAGTTTTTATTCCATGGACTGAAGTGTGTGCAAAGCTAAACAAATTTTCTTATTTTTGGGGCTTTCTGCTGTAATTGAATTCAGTTTGTACTGTTGGTTAATAAAGCACATTTAACTTAAGTTATAAATGGTAATTAAGATGTTGAACTTGCCTATATATTTCTTTATAAACAGCACAAATAATAAAGCAATCCTTAAATTTAAACATTTTCATTTAAAAACTATGTTTAAATCTTTCAAAATTCTTGGTTTGCTTTTTTTAGACAAAAAACTAACCGACCACAATGGCCTTAACAAATCTTGGTAACTAATCAATACCTTAAGTCCCATGTTGAACCTATCAATTGAAGCCATTGCAAAGCCTATCTCACATCCTATTTAAATTCATTTTTCCAGCTACAATCTGCAAAGAAAATTGAGAAATTCATTTTGCCACAGATATTGATATATAATTTATTTAGCACATATTTGCACTTTGTCTCTTATCCCATTCCCTAGATTTATGTTTACCAGCTGTCAAATGTCGAGTCCCGTCTCCAGGGACCGAACACGAGAACGAATTGGCAAATGCAAAACTTTCTTTATTTCATAGTTGCTTTGCCTGTCACATAAAATTCCATGGAAATGTGAATAAATTTATCGAAAAATGCAGGACAAATAGTAGATAAAGCCATCCAAAAGACGAATACACAAGAATACAACAATTGACCCACAATTTTAAGGCCAAAAACAATACTCGATTTTGGCCTCGATTCCTTGGACTTCTTTATGAGGGATTGGGCCAACAAGTCGTCTGGCCTGAACTGAGTTTTTATCTTGAACACAGCATCTCAATAGAGGCTATGGAAGGGGTTAAGAGAAAGGTTAAACAAGATGGACAAACAGAAGGATGGACAAGACAACAAACTGGTGCGGGAGAAGTGTCCAGTTTGATGCTATAGAAACATCCTTTTTGGCTTGTGACTTTATCCTTTGCGCTGTACTTTCTTCTTTATTGTAAAAAAAATGGAATAACAAGCGTAGTCATTTTTCTCTTGTTTGAAGATATTTATAAATATATATGTAAAATTATTACGGGTGAAGCAAAGCTTTATTAGCCATTGAAGGGATCTTAATAACAATCAAATTTGGGACATGAAATTTAAGAAGTAAAAGAACAAAGATTTAGCCAGAAATATACCTCTTTACGACCTTGTATATCCCAAAAATAAATCCAAATAAATTAGTTTAATATCCTTCCTTATTATTATTATTACTTAACGAATACATTTATATTGCTTTAAGCTTATTGTTTTTAAAGCAATGTACTTATATTTGCATAAATGTTGTGCCAAACAAGTGGCTGAAAGTTCTCCCATGGGAATTCTCTAACAAAAATGGCTTAAAAAACAGGAAAGACAACATGAGGAGCAACAGTAGGCAAAAAGCAGCCTCGGGGCCAAGAGGAAAGCCTTCCAATTGAAAGTCAAAACAAACGAGCAGCTCTTGGGGCCACGCCCCCTCAATGGCAATGCAGTCTGCTGCCAACTCGCTGCCGACATTGTCTTCTCTGTTCATAAACTTTTTGGCTTTCGGCACGTTTTGCCATTATCCATATGCTGCCGAATCACCACACCCCCTGCCACCCGTGCTTTGCATATGTGCAGTCGCAGTCGCAGTCGCAAGCGGAAACGGAACCGGAAATGAAGCACAAAAGTTCAGCTCAGTATGCTCCGACTCCTGGCAGCCATAATAGTTAACTACACATTTGTTGGTTCTCGCATCGCCTCCGCCTCTCCGGCCATTGTTTAAAGTGATTTTATGAGGGTCGAGTCCAACTCCTACTGACCATGATTTACTTAACCCGAGCAAAGGCGGAAGGGCGCAAAAAATAAAATGAGAACCGAGAGCTCATAATTCATGGCCAGCAGCACTAATTGTCCATCTGTCTGGCAGCCTGTGTGGAGCCAGCAATAATTAAATGCAGACAGGAAGGAGGTCATGTCTGGCTGTAGATTTGGGAATCCTTTCTTTTTTCATTATTCGGTTTTTGTTTTGTTTGCTGTCAGCTGGAAATTGAGTCCAGGAGTGGAGATTTGTCTGCTGATGAAAGCGGCTTTAAATTAAGTCCTTAGTCGGGCTGATGGCACATTGCGCATACGTCACGTGGGACGAGCTAAGGGAATAGCTTACTGACCAACAGAACTTTGTGACTACAGCTGCAGTTGAGGGGATTGCCGAGAGATTTATTAACTGCAGAAGCTCGAAAGGAGCCAGCCAGGAGAGGTTAGGTCATCAGAATATGACAAAGGCACTGCACCAGCTATCAAGGATAATAATTAAGCGGCTTGACAAGTCTGCTGATGAAAATCAGTTCACCACAAAGAAGAAGCTTGGCTTAAATGGGCAACGGTTTAAAGATTTAGATCGAGATGAGAAGCATGAGAATATATGCTATATAAATTAAAGTCAAGCTGTCTGTAAACATTATTAATATTTTTTATATTTTAGCCCTTCAGTTTTATTTGACTTACCTTAATCCAAGCTATAACCTGTTTTTCTCTCACTTCTTTCCATTACAGAACTTTGCCGCCTAAGCGAATTCCCAACAAATCAGAGCAGCCAAACAAATAAATAAATTATTTGAGGTAAGTTTGGAATGCTGGGCGAAAGCGAAAACAAGTTTAAAAACTCTCGGCGAAACAAAAAGCGAAAACTGCTAACTGCCAACTGCAAAGTCATTTGCAGTGTTTACCCTCGCCACATCCGCAATTTCAATTACAGAACTTTTCGGGGGAGCGTCGAGCATTTGCTCATTAAATCCAACGGAATCTCCTACTTGTCCTCCCATGCTCTCTACTCTAGTCTTACTGGGCGGAAAATGCAGGAAAAGGCCCTAACACAAATGCGGAAAACTCCGTCCTAAAGGCCATGTCTGACTTAATGATTTAATTAAATGGGATTTTAACTAAAAGGGTTAGGCAACGGGAGAAGGAGCAATGCGGAGACATGGTGGAAAGCCAATGGGATTTCATAACAAACATGGAACTTCAACTTTTGTCAGTCTGCTGGGCTGGGCGTAACTCAAGAGATCTGCACGTTGCTCATACGCCGCGTTGCCCACGGCGGAAAGAGATGGAGGAGCTGCAGCAGATGTTTGCCTAGCTCTCCCTTTCCCCTTTGTCCGCTGGAAGATTCTCATCAAAACGAGAGCCAAACGCAATTCAAGCAATTTTCAATTTCATTTTTTTAGCGAGCCAGGGAGAAGGTTAAGCCGCTCAACATGAAGCTATATATGCACGGAAAATAAGGAGTAGAGATTTAGGAATATATTTTGATTTAAAACAAGACCAAGATATACTTAAATTTAAGTGTATTTACTTGATTTTAAGTATTTATTAAGACGTGTAAATGTTTTTTGAATAAAATTAGTCCCCTTTTCACCGGTGAGAAGCTAAGTTCATTAGTCAAAAATCTCTTTTCAACTTGTCATTCAAAATCTTTAGACTTTGTTTTCTTTTTTCCCTGTGTATTTATATCTCTGTATATATAGCTTCGTTGTTACCCCCATGAAACTTGTCGCGCTCGAAAATTCCCATCATTCCTGCTGGTCTAAGGCCAATTTTTCGATTCGCTATCCTTGCGCGTTTGGCAAATTGCAGTCGCGCGTTAGTCCGTGGCACGCCTCCCCGCACCAGAATTTTTTCTCAAAGGGGAATCCCCTCGAGCCTTAGGCAATGCGTTAAAATCGAGAGGAAGGAAAAGCGAAAAACTTTGGCTAAAAGATTTTTTCCTTTCTTTCCACTGCCACTTTCGAGTTCGCTTCGGCCTTGTCTGCTTTTGCCAACTTTCGCTGTTGTTGAGCGCAAAATGAAGGCATTAATGTTAGTTTTTATTATATTCTGTACTTTTCTCTGCTTTCCCGGAACGGGGTCGGTTTTCCCTTTCTGTATATAGTTTGTTACATTTTTTCTTTTACTTTTTTCCTTATCTACTTTCGCGGAAAAAGTGAATCGGGAAGCAGAGTATTTAAGGCTGCGGCAAATGAAGCCAAGTTAACAACTGGCAATGAGCTCTTGGGCTTCTGTTAAGTGCATTCGAATAACGGTAAGCTACTCCGGTTAATCCTTTCCTGCTATTTCATTCCGCGCTCCACCTTGCACTTGAGCCCTTTGATGGTGCAGCTTAAGCTTTTGGCCAACGGGCAAGGTGGGTGGTAAGGCGGTTGAACATGATTGTCAGGGAAAAGCAGGGAGCCGGATAATAGGATCAGGATGAGAAAAAGAGATTTCTTGCAAGCTCATTAAATGAAATGAAGATCTAATATAATTATATTTGTTGGTCATCCCATTAAAAAAGTTTGTTTTTTGGGGAAAATTCAAAAATCTTGATCTACTTTAAGGTAATATCAATGCTGAGTAACAGAATAATTTAAAGTAATATATAATTAATAAATAATTATATTAAAAAACTTGATTCTTAAATGAACACATAACAATAAGCCTGATCAATAATGGAAAAGACCCCCACAATTACTCTCTTGATAAATCAACAAGCACACAGCAAATATTAATTTATTTTAATGCATTCATTTAATTTGCATTTTTCACACATCGATATTTTTCCCCCTAATTGCCGCCGTTTTCAATGCCAGTGAAAAAAGTGAAACGATTAATATCTGACCCCGACAACAAATTCTGACAAATTCTTACAATTAGGATACTCAGCCGAGGGGGAGGCTCCTTTCGCCAACCCACTTTTACACTATGCTGCAAGCTTTGCAAATATTTGCGCGCAATTTTTCATATTAAACGACAGGCGCAGGAAATAAAAATGCAGACGGGGTTTACAAAAACTTGCGCCAACTGTGATCAATCTTCGTGGCTGGCAGGGATGGGGATGGGCACATGAATGGGCAGGAGGCAGCAGGACAAGGCAGTTGCAGCACATTTCGGTGGTCCCCGGGCGCTACTCTGTCTGCCATGTCCTGTGTCAGGAGAAGAAGGAAATGAAGGGAGGCGGCTACAGGAGGAGGAGCAGCCAACGAGCAACAGGAAAGAACAGGAAAAGCATCCCTCGACCATTGGCCCCAAACCGGGAAATTGCAACATATTTGCAATTGTCGTTAGGGCACTCAAAAAGCTGAAGGAGGGAAAATACCCTAAGTACACAGTGGAAATTAGTTTACAATTATACAACAAATTATAAATAAATAATAAATATCTACTCTTAAAACTATACATTTCCAGAATATTAAATATTAATGAAAATATACTAACTTCAATATCGAAACCTTCTTCAATTAACACTTTACCTTCACTTGTTATTTTCTCAGTGAAAAAAAGGAAGCTAAAGGGAAACAAGTGCCACGAAAGGACACTGTACAAGGCGACAGGCGGGCAATTGCCCAAATGAATGAAGATGAAGTGAGCCGGGCTTGGCCAGCACTTGAACTGCCTGCCAGGACTCTGGGCCGAAGATTGATTGGCCTCCCGGTTGAAGTGGGCTCCCGGTCGTGGCAAAGGGTGAAAAAGTGTCACTTCGCGTTTGCCCTTCACTGTCCTCGAGGCACTTTTGCTCCTTCTCGCCCTGAAATTAGTTGGCCTGTCAAAAACTTAACGAGGCCAAGGGGGGGTGAGGAGTGACCAACGATGAGGACGATGATGATGGCACAAGCCAAGTCCCCGAAGGGAAATTGCAATCAAAGTGCAACAATAGTTACGGGAATGAAAAGGGTTTCTTAAGGAAAGAGCAAATAGAGTGAAGCGGTGATTAAATAGTTGTAATAAGTCTTGAGATTATTCTGAAGGTTGTTTTTAATCTTTAGATTTATTACAAACTTTAATAGTTTTTTATACCTTCTCTGGTATTTTTTTTAGGAATTTCAGAAATAATTTAAATGAAATAAAATTTAAATATTTATTATTATTATTTTATTAAAATTATCCATTTAAACTCCTGTGGTCAAGGCTTTAATGTGTTTAATTAAGAGGCTTGACTATGAAATATATTAAACTAACACAAAAAGTTGATAATTTAACCTTTAGCCAACGAAATATCGTTCGGTATTTAATATTATTAAAATTTATAGCTTCTGTCTCCCAGCTTATAGCCTTAATTCTATTACAATTCAAGCCTTAGAGTTTTTAGTTGAATTATATTTATTTATATAATCTATAAACTCTCACTTTGTTTATTTGTTTGCCACACCTTTTTTATTTGTTTGTTTTTCTGGGATTGTGAAACTATTGCTGCTGCATTGTTTAGCAATAAACACTTCTCTTTCCTTTCATCTCTTGGAGTCCTTGTCCTGCCCATTGACATAACCATTACCATTACCACCACTGCTGCCCTGCCATCCTGCAATGCTCTGCTCTTTTCCGACCTGCGACCTTGCCAAATGACTTTGGAATAGTTTCTCTCATTTCTTTATGGTCCAACCTTTTTGGTTTTTGCTTTTGTTGGGTTGGTTATTTTTTTGGTTTTTTTGTTTTCTTTCTTTCTCGTTGCCAACCTTTGGCCTTTGCAGTCATTTGTACCGCTCTGTGTTAGTGCGATTGTCCTGTGCGCTTTGTTGCTTATCTGCTTTTCAGGTGCTTTGCTGCGTTTTTGCTTTTGCTACTTTGTCATTTTTGTTCCACGTGTTGGCCGCTTATCTTCTATTTTTCCTCTCAACACTATTACTTTTTCTCGGAGCTTGTTGCTTTGATGTTAGAATGTTGTTTCTATGTTTTTTCGGCTTCAACTTGGCTTAAATAAAAGTCCAAAGAAATGCTTTTTGAAAAGACTTCTCAAGTTACTAAGCCTCCTGAATATTCACCTATTGCACATATTTTAATTGCCTACAGCTTTTTAAAAATGAATTTAATTAATTTCTACCTCACATCCATTTTATCTTCAGTTTCATTAGCATTTTTCACATTTTACGGTTTACATAAAAAATGCAGAATGGTGAAAATTAATTTGCATATTTAAAAAGGCGCTGCTGCAACCATAAAAAAGCTCGTACATTATTAAATTTAATGCAATTCTTTTTTTTTAGGTGGCCAACTTTTAAATGTTTATAGAAAATTCATCATGGAAACTATGTAAAAATGGTTGGCGTATGTTTATTTTCCGGGCAATCGCTGTGCTTTGTTTTCAATCTGGCCACCGTAAAGCCACGAACAGTGCAAGCCTGCAGCTTCGATAATATTCCACATACGCACTGTTGGTCATATTGCGCATACGCCCCATCTAACGGGCATTTGTGTTGGTAAATGTGGCAATGCGATTTTGTTTTCTTTACCGCAACAATGGACTGGCCTTTAGGCCATTTGTTAAGTCTGTTGAACGCCAGCTTAACTCAGCTCAGCTCCTTTTCCTCTGGGCTTAAGGTTTTAGGATATTTAGGTTAGCAATTAATGATTAAAAATATGAACAAAAATCTCTCAAGTCGTGAAATCTGTAAAAAATAAATGTCATATTTAGCGAAACAAAACTTGAAATAAACATTTGCGACTTGAAACATTTGAAAACAGTACCTCAGCCGCCCCTCTTTTTTCTAGCTCGACCAACTGTTGAGCTCAAGGGCTGACCTCTCACCCCTTCTGCTCTCGTTTAGACAATCCCATGTACCTTCTCCATTCCCCAAGCTTAAAGCCTTTGGCATAGTTTTTGGTCCCAAGGCGCCTGCAACTATTTATAGCCCCCTCATCAGTACTAGTAGCTCTCGCTCTCCCTCTTGCTGCGCTGCGCTGCCCACTTGCTGCTGCTGCTCTCGAAAGCATGCTACAGTTTTTGTAGCTCTTGTGCTTCATCGCCCCCCCGCTTTTGGCCTGGCCACTCCTCACCAGCCACTTGTCAACTGTTGACGTTTCTTTGTTGTCTGCCTCTTGCTGCCGGCTGCTCTCTCCCCGTCTCTTTCTCGGCCCCAGCTGGCTGTTCATGTCGTTGATTTGCCATCTCTGTCTGCTGCTGCCTCACGGGGGCTGTCCATTTATCTGTTAAAGCGGAAGGCAAACAGCAAACAGCTAACGGTAAACGGAGAACCAAGAGCGGAAGAAGAAGAGAGCAGAATATCAGGAAACAAGCAGCCTTGTAGGTTGCTCTAGCTCTGACTCTCACATACTTTTTCTTGCTACACTGGCAGAAATAATTGGGAAAGTGAGTAATTGATTTGGAACTTTTTTGAAATAGTGTTATTTATACATATATATAATCTATAATTTTTGGATAATTATCTAAAAAATCAAAACTATTTTATGCCAGAAAATTTAAAGAGCCATTTATTAGGCTAAATTATGCAGCTTTTCTTTATGGTGTCAGCTAGACCCTGTTGTGAATTTTAGTGGAACGCTAGGATGCCGAGGAGACTCCTTGTAAGATTTGGATTTAGGCTCCCTCTTGGAATTTAGTCCAAACTATCAAAGTTTATAAAAATATATTTTCTATAAAGAATTGGTTAAAAAATATATATCAACATAGTCCTAGGAACAAGGAAGTTATTTTAATTATGAATTTTATTTCTTATTATATTTTTATTGTTATTATTATTATTTTCAATTATTGTTAATCTGTTTCTCTGCGTGGATAAGGGACACGGGTGTGTCCTCCATGCATGGCAATCCAATTATCATACGGCCCCTAGGTGCTGCCATGGCGTCCCGGCGACTCTAATTGGAAACAAACAGCTTGGCCCTGTCTGTGTAGCCACCCTGCACTGGCCAACGCCACAACACACCGCTCCCTTCAATCCCGCCCAGAAGAGTCCAAGTCAAAAGCCAGGCCGGAAAGAAAAACGTTGAGCAACAAAAACACAGAGCCAAAGAAACCAGGCGGAGGAGACGGAGAAGAAGAAAAAAACTCAACGAGGGGATGGAAAAAGAAAAACAAATTTAGTAGATTTACATTTCCCCAACTTTCCCGCCCTATTCCCTAAAGAATTTCCAATGCAAAACATTCCGGGAACAGAGGAGTAGGAGCTTTCTCGGCTTGGGTCGAGCCTTCGTTTATTTAAAATTCATTCATTCGCAGTTTTTATGCCACCAAATTGTTGGCCAAGTTTGGGGGCAACGCCAACTTTGAAAAAATAGCGTAAAAATAACGAAACACATTTCCCGTCAACGATGAAATCGAAAATATTGAATTGGAAAGCCAAACTCACTGTCCCTTTTTACACTTTTGGCCTGCAGGACGAAAAACAGTTTATACATTTTTAGGGTCTCTTTTTTTTTCGTCCTGTTCCTGTTTCTGTTTCAGTTTCAGTTTGAGCCACAACATAAAGTTGATCGACCAAAAATCGAGGAAAACGGGGACAAAAGAGGAAAGCGTTGAAAAGTTTCCATTGAAAATGTTATACAGGGTGGTGGAGGGAGGGGGAGCGAGGAATTGGATAGGGACAGGGATCCAATGAAGCAAAGCGTTTGCCTTGCAGCTTTAGTCGCGGTTTTGTTTACGCGAAAAGTGTTTCACAAATTGGATTGATCCTGAAAGTGAAAGCGAAAAGCGAAAACAAAAGCAACTTTTCCGTGTTAAGTGAAAAGTTTGTAAAACCACAAAAATGTACTTAGAAGTGATTAAGGTACATTATTTGAGTTGTTGCATAAATCTCAAGAGTTAATAGGAGATAAAAGCAACATTAAAATTAAATTTGTTTAAATTTTCACCTTTAATCGTTAAAGAAGTAGATTCTAACTACTAAAATTTATTATTTATAGCTATGCAATTTAGTAATTGCTGTGTATTTTAAATTTTAATAATATATTTAGTATAAAATCCCATAATATCCACAGATATTTCCATTGTTTTCAATGTCAATGCCTCAAGTAAACCGCCTTTTCCTGTTTATTTTCCCTTCGCCTAATTACTTAATTGTGTTTGTGTTTTCTAGTCAGAGTATTACTTTCTCCTCAAGAAGCTGCAAATTGAGCAGCAATTTATGGAAACTATTATTACAGATGGCTTTAGTTATTGTTCTTGAGTAAATCGCCCAAATAAATGCATTTCACTTAACACATTTTCACACAGCCAGCAGCCAGCAGTTACTTTCTGAGCCCTCAAAGCTCTGCGAACTCAAGGAAATAATTCAAGCGAAAAAGTGTTATGAATTCACTTCCCGCTGAGGCCTCTATTTGCCAGCAAAAAAAGAAACCTTAAACTATAAAAAGCAGGCTCCAAAAAATATGCAAACGAAAACTTGTGGCACAAAAAACAAAACAAAACAAAGCGAACAAAAAAACGAGTAAAAACAAAACATGCGAAAAACACAAACACGAAAACAAATACCTAATACCAAGCGCGAGGGTATAAGTGAAAGAAGGAGCTCAATGCCACGCCCCCTGGAGGGCGGTAGGCGGTATTGTGTTTTGAAAGCGTCCGCTTTTAATGCAATTTGTAAGTGTCGTGCGAGTTGGGCGCGTTTTTAACGCGTTTCGGGCGCGACTTTGCTGGGCATAAATTTGCAAAGTAAAAGAAGGGGTGATTTTTGTGGGGAGGGGTAACGTATGGCAGGGGGAATATTAGATGGGAAAGGGATATGGCCAGGGCCTGCAATTCCTAATTGTCGCCTGTCCTTTCGCCCTCTCTGTCGCTCTTGTTTCCACGGTTTCTCTCTTTGCATTTTCCAAATGCACTTGAAATAAATTTAGACCTCATTTCTTTGTAAAAAAAATGTTTTCACCATATAAACTATAAACTTTGCAAAAGCTAACATTTCCTGATCTTGCCAGTTTTAAGTTTTCTGGCATTTAGCAAGGTTTTTACGAGACTTTCAGCTAGGATATGTTGGGAATTATAGAGCAAAATAAGGCTATAATGCTTTGAAGCTACTGATATACCTTACGTTCTTTTAGAATTTATTCCGCTTAAAAATTATATTAAAAATTACTCATTATATTTAAGGCTATTAAAATTATAAGAATTCTCAATGTCTCTCCTAAATGTAGGCCCATTTTTGACAGTGTAATGTGCCCTGCCAGGATTGTATGGATTTTGGACAGCTATTCTTGTTAGGTGGGCGAAAAAGGAGGCGTGCCTGCTGGACACTGGACACTGTTGCTATAAATGCTGTTCGAAAACGGATTGCAAATGCCGTCTGCATTTTTGTTGCCACCTTTATTCTTGTTGTTGTCGTTGTTGGTGCTGCTGCTCCTGTCTCTCTCTTGTTGGGCAACACGTGCAATTTTCTGGCTGGTTATATGCACTTGGCCAAGTGTTGGCAACGTGTTTCGGCCAGTTTTGTGCATCTACATCTGCATCTCTATCGAGTGCATGGGTCTGCCTGTGCGTCTCGTTTTGCGTTTTATTCCAATTACCAATCAGAATTGGATTTACGCTTTAAAGTCCGAGGACCGAGTTGGTTTGTCCTGCCTGAAAATACACACAAATTGCTGGTCATTTCGGGGAAATATATGGAAAGCTTGGTTGGAACTTTGAAAAAGGGTTCGTTTTATTTGGTAACTGAAAACCAAAGGGGTTAATCCGTCTTTAAATTGGTTTGGTAGAAGAGAGCTTTAAGCAGGAACGCACTGTATATAAGCTGATTATTTTTAGTTACCTTTAAACAAGAACAATAGTTAGCTCTATTTGATTCGTCTGAGTAGCAACTGCCTTGTAGTCAGACGAAATACCCAATCTGCTCATAGAAACAGCTCACAAGACACGTGCTTTCCACATGTTTTATGATACCATCCGAGAGCTCTCTCTACTCGCACGCACTTGACCCCCTCCCCCCTACCTAATGACCCATCCCAGGCCACTGCAACTAGGTAACCACATCATAAACTGGTCCATCCTTCTCTCTCAACATTCCCCAAATCGCCACCACTGTGTTTGCACTGGTGCATGAGTGTGTCTTTAAAAGACCGCAAAGCCACAATTCACACTCTTGGCCAACTTTCACATTTCCCGTGCCTTTCCCGCGCTACTTTCCGTTCTGTCGTGCGAATAACTTCCCAGACTTTTCAGCTCCAGCTCCACTTACTGGGCCATTGAAGTGCAATTAGCTGTCTGCTAATTACATAGTCCAGCCGGATGCGAGGGCTCTGACCAAGACATGACACCAGGCCAAGCCCAAGTTCCCAGCTCCCAGCTCCCAGTTCGACGGCTCCACGGCTCCTGTGGCTCCTGTATTCTGTCAGACTCGTATATTTTGCACTTCGCATGGCGCACTCATAATGAAATTATGAAGCCAACGTGCACCAATTTCATATTGTGGCTGGCACTCTTCCCCGAGCTTTTCCACTTTTCCGACGCTGCTGCCGCTGCCGCTGCTGCTGCTGCTGGTGCTGAACTTTCCTAATTGAGTTTCATGCGGCCAGGACGGGACAGGATAGTAAACCATGCCGGGGACTGCAGTCGCGTTTAATTGCATTGGCAAGGAGCGCGGTCCTCAAAAGCCAGCGCCAGAAGCTGAGCAACCGCCGCCAGGTTGACAATGAACATGGCCAGGAGGGGAGCCAGCAGATGGGGGGTTGTATGTATAATGGGAAAACAAGGACGTCGCGACAAGTGTTGCCTACTTTAGCGCGTCTCGCTCGGCGGACAGTCAATGAGGGCATAAACAACCCAGAACAAAGCCAGGAAGATGGGGAAACGCCATCTCAGTCGTAACTCAGCTAGGCTCCACACTGGGGGAAAATAAAGGGTAGCAGAAATCAGAATGTAATTTATGGGATTATAAGTAAATGAGAAGGTTTCCGTCATCAGGAAAGGGAAAACTCTTAGGTAACTGATATTATATTTCTTATTTAATAAGGTTGTGTTTACAAATACAATGTTTATTTCATAAAATACAATAGTTAATACACAACAGTCACTAAATCAGTAGGAAAAGAAACTTTAACTTTAAGAAACCCACCTAAAAATCCCTAACCCCCACTAACATTTCTTGCACTCCCGCCTCAATATCCTTGATCTTAGATTGTTATTTTCTCACTGGAAGCCCAGAGCTCGCTCGTAAGTAAAAACTCCGGGAAACCCGCTGAAATTTACGGCCAGCCAGAAGAACAGTTAGTTGGCCATTTTTGGCTGCTGGCCGTGCTCTCGAGGAGCTCGAGGCGGAGTTGGCGAAAAGCTTTTAAACATTTCAACATTTCTCACTGCCGCTTAATGACTGCCGGGCAGGACATTAAACGCTTGTTGGCCGCATTAGGATTTCCGTAATGCAGTTGGCAAAGGCGAGGAGCACTTTGCCACCATTCACTAACTGCACTCCTCCTCCTCCCACTACCCAGCTAGCCCGCCCAGTCCCGCCTCCATTTCACATCAAGTTGGATGGATGCAAGTTGCAGCTGCAGAATTCGCTCTGAAGAGCATTTCATTCGCAAGTGTTGCCCGAAAGTATGCAACGAGTTGTGCCAACAATGAAATTTGACTGGCGAAACTCCCAAGGACGATGCCATGCCACCACACCACCCCCGCAGAGTGGGGAGAAATGCTAAGAGCCCTGGCCACAGCATCCGATTGAGGAGCACAGCGATAATGGAGACATCTGCTCAACAATTTTAAGCGCATCCTGAGCGGTGCCGGGGGTTTATTTAATGAGAAGCTTTAGCAAAACGATGAGAAAATTGAGACAACACCACCGGGTAGGTGGTTGCAGGTAATGCAAATGCTAAGTTCAGGTTTGCTGGGGAAAATGGAATTTTTGATGTTATCTGCAGTGGTGACAGTTCGGTTAACAAGATTTAACTTGGCCAAGTTATAGAAACCAAATTATTAATGATGTTTCACAGGGTTAATTCTTAAAATATTTAAAGATAAGCTTATGAAGGATTCAAGTTGGGCAATGAGTAAAAAAGATGCGTAAAAGCAGCGATTAAAGACTACGTCTGAAGACGACGGAAAGAAAGAACAAGTAAACGACGACGACTAAAACTTCTAACTAACTACAACCAATAACGACAAGTAAACACAACGGGTAAGGACTACTGGTAAAGATGACGAGTAAAGAAAATAAGAGTAAAAGCGACGAATAAAGACAACACTTTAAGAATTACTCCTAAGGTACTGTCCATACTGCGAGTGAAGCCAAGAAATTGAACAAGCTAGAGAACGAAATATATAACCCCTCTAGCCTCTTACTTTTGAAATACATTTCATTTAATCATCCCATAAATATAACAATTAAACACGTTTTACTATTACCAACAACCACTTGGAATTCACATTTTCACCTGAGCGCATTGCAAATATTCATATGGCAAATTGGTGTTTATCGAATGTAAAATGTCAGTGATAAAGGCAAATGGCGCGGTGTAGTCGGAAGTTAACTTAATTGGCTGTCATTAGTTAACATTACTGAAGTGCGGCTTTATAGACGTGCCTTATCTGTGGGGTGTGCCCCCACTTTTACTATCCCGTCTCGGTATTATCCTATACAGTTGTACTCTAATTAGACCACACACACACACCCTCATCGTTGCATTACAAATTGAGTGGCCACCTTTAATTCCGTTTTCATATTTCGCCATTTACTATGGCACATGCTCCCTACAATTTTTCCCACTCCCGCTTTAGCTGCTCCTCCTCGTCGCCGTCGTCAGCGTCATCGTCCTGGTGCTCGTTCTCCTTTGCATTGCAACTGCCAAGTGGCTGGCACTTCACCACTAACGAATTAAAAGAAAAGAGGAACCACCGGGCGAGAATTAGAGCGGGAGTTCTGCGAATGCAAAGCACACACAGAGCACGCAAAAATATTAACAAACAAGGTGGAAAATAAGTGTAATTGAATAACGAAACTGTGTATACCCTAACACAGGGTTTTTTGGTATTTAAGAACATGTGTGTTGAAGAGTGATGAGATCTCTATTGGAAGGTTACTCGTTACCACAAATTCTCGATAAATAAATATTATATATTTGATAACTGGATGACATACTTGTTGCCCTATTTTATAAAATATTATTAAAAGTATATTTTAAATTCAAAAATGTAAAAGTATAAGTTCCAAAAAACCAATATATAGTAGGGCTTATGCAATGTAATAATGAAATAATGCTTTTTGTTTACATTTTGGGCCATAAGTTGAAGCATATAATATTTATTTAACTAAAAAAAAAACTCAAAATATATTAATTTCTTCTCTTTTTAATTATATATCAAATTCTTCTTCTTCAAACCCATTTAGGGTATAAAGACACACACCAAAATGCTCAACCGTTATTATTTTAACCTCCCTTCATACATACATACATACATACACACATATTACAAAAATGTTGTTATTGTTGCTATTTGTTTGTGTGTTCTTTCTCATTCTTTTTTTGTTGTTTGTATTATTATTATTTTACGCGCATGCATAAATTCCAGCGAGAAGCGAAGCGAGTGCAGTAAAGAAGGAACAAATGCTGTTTGTTTGCCTTATTATTGCAGTGGAATGGCCACGGGCGCAGAACAAAGGGGGTGGCAATGGGTGCTGCGAGGGGGCTGGTGGGAGTTGTAGGTGTATGTTATTGCAACAGTAAACACACAAAGCAAACAATAACAAAGACATAAAAGTTGAAATTAAAGTAAAACTGCGGAGGTAAAAAGCGTTTCTGCTTGTTAGTCCGACAAACCGGAAGTGACTGCTCGTGTGCACAGAGCCAGCTTCCGCTTTGTGCTTTGCTTATAGCACCTTACCGGGGGCCAAAAAGAGGAGCATAGCATTTATCCAGCCATCGAAACCACCAATCATAAGTATTTACTCCACACATCATGTAATATTTGGTAAATATTTTCTGATTTGCGGTAGATAAATATTTTACAATTTAGAGGCTAAATTGAATTTACAAAACTCTGATAACCAGCATGTAAACACTCTCGAAAGGCAGACAACATAATTGCCAGTCAGTCGTCCAGTCGGGAGGTAATTGAGTGGCCTCCAGGAGCGGAGTGTGGCAGAGAGAGTGGAGTGCGTTTCGAGTGCGTCGAGGGCATCCTGCTGGGCCCATTAAAAGGGCCGTTAGTTTTCAATTTTACCCGGACGGGAATTTGATGCGCTCATTAGCATCGAGTGACCCTTAGCCAGTCGACTCCACGCCAGCAGCCAGGACACGAGAGCCATGACTGAACCCAGGCAAATGAAAGGATGCGAAATGTTTGGTACTTTCAAACAATAGAGTTACCTCCGCTTGGAGTTATAAATTTTGGAATATTGTTTACGCAGTTAAACCCGTAAACGATACTAATTGATTCCACAAATTGATTTGTGTAAACAGAAATGTATTTTGAATATTCGCTTAATATTTGTGCATACACATTCGTACATTATCGATTGTGTATTGCCAATTGAAACCCAAAATGTGGTCAACCGACATTTAATTATATGTTAATCAAATTAAATGTGTGCTGCGCTCGAGGTTCCCGATGGATTGCAACAGTTTTCGGTTTACACATCTCTTAAAAATAAAATAAAAAGCATAAGTAAGGAAGAAATTAAAGCTTCCGGCTGAGAGAGAAACTCTCTACTAAAAACTCTCCACTCATAAACACACACACTCCGGCGGAGCGCACTAAACAAATGGCAATAAAAACCGAAAAATAATCAGGTTTACGGCTCCCGGCTCCTCCTGTTGCGGTTGGATGACTCCGTGCACGCCGGAGTGCCCTTCAGGCGTTTGTTGTGGTCCCACAGTTTGGCACTAAACAGAAATTACCCATACGCCGTGTGGGCCGATGATTGAGATGGGCGCGGAAGAACGCGTCCCGTTGAGGTGTTTGTATGTGTGTGTGTGTGTGCTTCGATGTTTTATAAGCACATAAATCTGCAACTTGTGGAGCATAAATAAGCTGTCCATTTTGGAGGCAAGAAGGCTAGGAGGAGCCGGAAGCTAACTGGGGCTACGGTTAGTCGGGGGAGCTAAATAAATTTCGCGGGACTCGGCGGCCTGTTTGCCACTTTAAAATGCATTTGCAACTTATAAAGCATGTGTTTCTCCTGCACAGGCAGAAATAATTAGCAGAATTTTGGTCTCAAATTGTCAGATAATTATTAAAAACTTGTAAAATCTTATAAAAATATATTACATGTATTTATTTATTATATGGAATTTATTTTTTAATTATTTGCAGGCAGTAAACCCATCAGAGAGATATGCCACCCACCGAACTGAGGAGACTGGCTTTGGCCGCGGTTATTGCCACCTTTAGCCTGGCACTTGGCGGCGGAGGAGTCCTGGGCGAGAGCTCTTCCAGCTGCGGACCCAATTTCCCGGCAGCTTGCAGCTGCGGCAAGGAGATGTACGAAAGCGAGATGCAGTACGTGGTGAACTGCACAAATGCCGGTCTGCATAATACCAGCGTCCTGGAGTTTATGCCCGAGCAGGTGGAGGTGCTGATCTTCACTGGCAACCGGATCACCGAGCTGCCCTGGAATGTGTTTGGCAGCATCAATGACTACAAGCAGCTGCGCATCGTGGACATGAGCAGCAACCACATCAGGGAGATACGCGGCAAGAGCTACCACCATGTGCCGCGTGTGGAGCGCCTGATCCTGAATCACAACAATTTGAGCATTTCGCGGTATGACGACGAGGTCAATCACCATCATCCGCGCGTCTTCTCGAACTTTGTGAACCTGCAGAGCCTGCACCTCACCGACGCCTTCGAGGACAACAGCTCGCCGCAGCTGAGCGAGGACCTGCATGACATCTTCGTGAACAGCCAGCTGGTGAAGCTGCAGAAGCTCCATCTGGAGCAGAACGAGATCACGCATTTCAAGGACCGCAACGTCTTCTGTGATCTGCCCTCGCTGCGCGATCTCCATCTGGGCGACAATGAGCTCCGTGACCTCAACTTCGAGGTCCGCTGCCTGAACAACCTGCGCTTCCTTGACCTCGAACGCAACAAGTTCGGCTTCGTGAAGCCCACGGACCTGCGCGTGCTCAACGAGCTGGAGGATCGCCCCAACCGCACGGCCAATCTGATCGTGGACTTCAACCTCAACCCCTTCGTCTGCGACTGCCGCATTGCCCCCTTCCGCACGTGGATCCCCCTCACCCGGGTGACTGTCCGCAACAAGGACAGCCTCATGTGCTTCCATTCGCCGGGACGCGTGGACTCCTCGCCCGCCCACCTGCTCCAGCTGGACATGGGCCAGTGTGCGGACGCCATGGCTGCCGCCGCCACCATCCTGAATGCCGCCGAGGACGAGCAGCGTTATGGCGGAGCTGAGGCGTCTGCGCACTCTCAGGCACACCTCAATGGACACACGGCCACGCTGATCTTCCTGCTAATCGTTCTCAGCATGATCCTGCTGGGCCTGCTGGTGGCGCTCGTCTACGTTAGTCGCGACAAGTTGAAGTACATGATCACGCCGGTGTTCGACAATGTGGCCAAAAAGGTGCAGTACACATCGATCAAGGACGAGGACTGCCCGGAGGTGCATGTCTAGGGAGAGTGCACCAAGGCTTCATACACAGGATCATCAGACAGGCGGAGAGGAGAGAGCATAAGGGCACGGTTTCCGATTAAAATTATATTTATACAAAGTACTTAAGACTCTAATCCGACCAAGGATCCATATAATCCTTTTTCTTACTTTATTCTAAAAAGGCTTCAACTTAATTTTAGTTATGTAGCTGGAACTTAGAAGCGTTTATTTGCCTTTTAATCCTTAAATAGAATCGGAAACCGAGCCTTTGAGCCTTTAAGGATTCGTTTTTGCCATTCGCGTTACGCAAAACGTGTGCCATTCACAGCGGAAGTGGGAATAGAAGGGGAAAGTGGAAAGTGGAAACAATTGGATCACATACAATACTAAAGTCCCAACCCGAATCAGGACTCCAGCCTCCTTGTTTCGTAGTACTTAAGCCAATTGTTGCATTTAATAGCTGAGATGGAATGCGCCCACACACACACACACACAGACAACACACAATTTTGTTAGTTTTAGCGGTTTTCTAACCTAACCTTAAGTCAGTTATGCGTTCTATGATTTCCACACAAAGGAATCATACGAGGAGGAAAGGCAAAAAGAGGGCCTTTAACAAACACACACACTCACACATATACCATATAGTGACATTTATATACATATATATAGAAACAGACACATATATATACATGCATATATCGTAACAAACACTTTAGTGTTATCTGTGATTTAAGTTTAGTAGCTTTACTTTGTTGAAACTCTGCAGAAACGAACATTTGAAATTGATCAAAAACGGAAATGAACAAATGAAACAAAAGAAAACTTCAACTTCGACTCTTTTTATATAGCCTATAAAACAGATAATTCAACACTTAATGGATATGTAATGTAAAATGTTTCCATGCTTAATATGTTATTAATCAATTAATTTGTCAATTATAACTAGCTATACGATGATTTCCCCTTTGATTTTACCACCATTAACAAGCATTTTTTATAAATAAACTTTTGAGAAATGAACGTGCTTTGTTTTAGTTTAACAAACTTTTTAAGGTTTGTATTTAATAAAAAGAGGATTTAATTCAAATTTGAATTTCGATATCGTACGGTTATCGGCAATGTTTGAAATTTTTTGGGGAATATATCGATATATCGACATTTTATAGCTATATCGCTATAGCTAAGAATTTAACTATTTATGGCTAAATTTAGCTTTTTTGGTTTAAGTGTGCCCAGAAGCCGCGAAGCCGGAAATGTTTGACTTTTTTTAGGGGGAAAGCCGAGGCGGTAGGACGTTCTGAGCGAAAAAAAAGTTCGACCACACTAAGTTAGAACAAGAAAAATAAAATAAATAAAAACGCAATAGAAAAACGCAAATGCAGTACAATTAAAGGCGAGCGGCGCTCGAAGATAAACAAAAGCAATTAACCGTGTTCAACGTACATAGTATTAGCCACGACAGTGGGTGTAGCCGCTGTGAAAGTGGATCTTTGTTTTTGTGTTTGATAGCTTTTGTTTGTGGCGATACTCGGATTTGGATGCGGAGCCCCAAGTGATTTTCCATAAGAAGCCTCGACGGGAAATGCCAATCGGCAGTGCGAAAATGTCTCTGGCGGCGTGGCTGGTCCTCTGCGCTATTCTGCAGACAGGTGAGTCGGTGAAATCGATAAAGCTCGAAGTCCCCGAAGTCACGTCTAACGATTTCTCACTGCAGTTACCTGTTACTCGGTCCTCATCACGGCGCCCGACCACGCGCTCCTCGGGTCCTCCGCCAATGTGTCCGCCCAGCTCTTGGACAAGGGCGAACCCGCCGCCAAAGGCTCCTACAGGTTCACCTGGACCGACAGCGCTGGCCATCGACAGGTAACGTCACAGAATGTGCACAGACAAGAGATAAAAGCTTCGAGTCGAGTGACATGACTAATTGCGAGCAAAAAATGCAAATGCAAGCGATTCCCTGATGTTTACGGTACACGCCCCTTAATGGCTAATTAAAAACTGGTCAGAAGCATTTGGTACAAGTAGTTCATTTACCTAAAGGAGGCGCAATTCAAGTCGGTCGACTGACCTAAAAGTTGTTAATATATGTATAATATATATTTAATTATTTAGACGGCGGACCTTTTAGAAATTTCATGATAAACATGATGATTATAAAATATAACAGCGAATTAAGGTCCATGTCTATGGACTTTAATTTTGTTTAGCTTTCTTATTGCCAAGCTTTCTAGATTTTATTGCAAGCATTGCATAGAAATCTGCAGATTTAGTTATCATTTGTACGTAAAAGTACACATATCAATAGTTAGGAATTCTTATTTACAACTTAGCAAAATGAAGGTTGAAGTAATTTCTTGATATATCCTTCAGTTGCTTCCAAGAATTCCAGACCAAGATATCACTTTGTAACCGGGAAAAGCTTTCAGAACGCAAGACTTATAATTCCTCAAAAGCCGGGGCGATAAGGCGGATCGGATCTAGTTTAAAACCACAAGCATGAGAGCCAGTTCAACGACATCGACACTTGCGTTTCTTGGAGAACCTATGAGTAACCCTGATGTTTGCAAAAACAGCAAGCAAGAGTTAAATGTGCAAGTCACTGATTAACCGATGCGCACTTCCACTTTCCCGTTCTAATCTTAGCCATGTGGCTTCAATTGATATGGCGGCACTAGATTTGTATGCTAATTTTACACAATTACTATTCAGCGACAGTTTTTTCCAATCGTTCCTGGTACTGGCCTTTACTAGCTCCTATTGTGCTCATATTTGCATGTAAAAAAATCCCTAACAACGACACTTATCAAATGCAATTGTATCTACCCACAGGTGATGGAAACAAGTATCGCCAGCAGCAATTGGAGTTTGACTTTCGCCCAGCAAGAGCCGACCACTCATGTCATCAAGGTCGAAGTCGAGAAGTACTATTCCATTCTTTGGCTTACAGAGGCCAAGGGCGAGAAGAAAATTAAGCTGGATAGCACGCTGGGCGGCAGGCTGGAGCTAATTCAGAAGAATGTGACGAGGCCGCACGACTTTGTGTCCACGCAGGAGGCAGTGAATCACAGCATAGCGCTGTCCGCCTCCGATCTGGAGTTTCTGCGCGCGAAGGGCTATCACATCCAGACATATTGGTTCCAAAACTGCACATATCTTGGCATGTCCGGGGACCTGGACTATATAGCAACATATCCGCAAGCTGAGCAATCCTATGACGTGGAGGCCCTAGTAGTGGCCTCGCTGGAAATTCCCCCGGAGCCGACGCCCTCGACCACGACTACAACCACAACTACAACCACAACTACAACTACAACCACGACTACAACCACAACAACTACGACGCCAAAACCGACTACAACTACTACTCCGGCTACAACAACTTCGACCACCACCAGCACCACTCCAAAGCCAGCGCCACGTTCCAAACGTGACTTAATCCAGGCCATGCACACCAATGCCGCTCTCCTTGGCCTGAATCTGACTAACGCGCTGAAGCAGCAAAAGGGGTCGACTGGAAATGTGTCTGTGGCTCTGATCAATCCGCTGGGAGTGCGCCGGCTGTCCAAGCTCAATGTACTGCCCGGCACGGAGCCGCCTTTTGACTGCGTGAGTAAGAAGTTCATTGCGCAGGATCCCAAGCAGATTTACGGCTATTTCCAACACCGAATTGTTACCAGGGGTGAGTGATGCTTATTAACAATTCTAACTCATTTTTATTAATATTCCCCCATTTGTTTTGTGGACAGATCCTATCTCCGCCGTCGACACGAAGGGCAAAAACTGGCTCCAACACTGGGAGATGCTTAGCCTGGAAGTCAACTGCAAGGGCTCGCCACCGTTTGAGTTTTGCTCAAAAGTCTTCACGGGTGAGTGGAGGTACTTAAAGGAGAAGCTAACATCCCTAATATGAATTCCCAACAGCTCCGTACAATTCGACCGGAAATGAGACGTGCGAGATGTACGATCCGATGGTCAATTGCTCATATGACTACATGCGATACTTCAGCGAAAGCAAGACCATACTCTTCTTTATAAGGAACGAGGTGTCGCAGACCCTCAATCAGGTCACCATTAACATGTACGAAGGTGGGTAGACTTCGTGAATCCACGTTCTCTAGCTGTTTATTTAATGTTTTGTTATTGTTTTACCAACAGCCCAGCGCCAGTCTCAGCTTTCTGTTGTTGTTGTGCCAGTTACGTGCACTTTGGTGGCCGTAATCCTGGTGGTCTTCGGTGTGGCCTATTACATACAGCGGGGAAATCGGTAAGAGGAGAGCTGAATAAAAAGATTTATGGTATTATATTTCAATTTTATACCACAGATTTACGGTTGAAGTGGCCGACTTCAACTTTGGGGATACGCAATCCGTGGACATGGAGTACAAGACATTCCCTCAGCGCCTGGTCGACAGCATCCGCGAAGCGTGGTCGTGGCCCGGACAACGCCGCCACTCGCAGTCCAGTGCCGATCTCATGGCGGATGATCCGCCCAGTCCGGGCTTTGCCGGCAACGTCGGCGATGTCGATAGCAATCTGCGCTATAACACTTTCAACTAGGGCCTTCAGTGGGTTCAGGTTCCGTTGGAATATTGTTACCTTAACCTAAATTAACCAATTTAAATTTAATTTCTGCGCCTAAGTTGTATGGCTCTGCTCCCTGCGATATATATTTCTTTGTAGGACTCGAAAAGGGGAGCAGGCGTGATAATTTTGTTATTATTTGTATGTAATTTTGTGCACTGACTTGTGTGCTTAGTCATTTTCTTTTTGTATATTCATATGTATGTACCCGATACAGAATCTTCTTTATATGTTTACCCATCACCATTTTCTTCCTACATCCCTAAACCCCCCCCATCAACGCACACACTTGCTCATCAATGGCCAAATGTCGAGTAGCAAGCTACCATTTAAATCGCAATATCAGCGGATTCGGGAACGCAACTGCGGATATATTGTTAAAGACTGTCTTTGTTCAGAAAGCAAAAGGAGTAAAATTTACACTCTACTTATGTTCGTGACGAGTTTAATCCTAGCATAAGTCAATTTGATTGTTTTCACTTAACCGTCGTGATCCGAATTCAATGACAAAGACACGCATCTCACACTAACAACACACACTCACACGCGAACACACAAATATTCATTGTGATAGATAATAGAAAAAACAGTATGTATGTTTAACTAAAACAAAAAGTTTAAAGAAAACTATATAATTATAAAGATAAAACAAGCGGCATTTTTAGAGAACTTTTAAGGAAGGAAGAGTTTAAAAAACATTACGTAGACCTCAGCTAACCATGACAGAAAGATCTCCACTAAACTGATTTGATTTCAAACCAGTAACAGAGAGACTTCAGCTTATAAATAACCCTTACCCAAGTAAAAAAACCAACAAAGATTTCAAGATGCTGACCGCCTGCCCAGATGAGCTGCCCAATCCGCACAAGAACTGCCTGAACGAGATGCTGCAGGCGCTGATCTGTAACGACAACGATGTGAAG
Organism: Drosophila lini; assembly: GCA_018905715.1. NCBI lineage: Eukaryota > Metazoa > Arthropoda > Insecta > Diptera > Drosophilidae > Drosophila > Drosophila lini. The sequence continues at coordinate 821 of JAEIIL010023798.1, read as the reverse complement.
CGTCTAAACACGGAGCTGCGCAACATGAAAGTGGAGCTGCAGGCTGAGATAGACAGAATTAACAAGGCGAATATAAAGTGTGGAAAGGAGTACAAGGGAAGGGGACCGGTAGTCTGCGAGAGCATTGAGGACATGACCCAATTTGCACAGCGAATCAACAGCCTGGACGAGGTGAAGACCCACTTCAACCGACGCAGCGAGGAGATGCGAAAACGGCGCGACAATATAATTGTCTACGCTCGCCAGTGTCTGAACGCCTACAACGAGGAGAAGTGCAAGTTCAAGTCCTTTCACGAGAATACAGTGGACTACATAAAGCGAACGGCTACCCTCTCCGAGGACGCGGAAGTGATCCGAGGCTGCGAGAAGGATGTATGTGAGCTGCACAAACGCTTCGTCCGGGAGGTGGCCAACCTGAAGAACTGCGAGGCAGAGCTGTTGCCCTTCTTCAAGCTACTGAAGGAGTCGGATCCAAAGGTCCAGTGTGAGTGCTGCTGTTTCAAGGAGTACGACTGGATGCCGCAGGGCAAGAACCTAGAACAAGTCGATAGGCTGGCCGGCGAGATCAAGGAGCAGATGGGAGAAGTGCTTATCCGAGCCTTCGCTCAGCTTCACCTACATTCGCCACAGGATCCACGCGCCTTCATTGCCGGGTACTTGATGAACTTGGATCGCAACGAGCAGGAAATGAAGGCCAAGCTTGACATCTTCCAGGCGGAACCTGGTGCGGAGTCCCAGGAATTGTCCGACCCGACGTTCCGCTGTGATGATGCTTGTCTGCAAACCGATAAGTAGATTTGATTTTAGTTCCAATTGAGTTT